>JACXGK010004901.1:15461-36055 GCA_016801125.1 Novumbra hubbsi
GGGGGGGGGGGTATTTCAATAAAGTGTGAATGTTAATGTAATCACCATAATGTCTATTTAATATTTATTTCCATGTGTTTTTTTACTTAATTATTATTAATGATTATGTTTGTACATGACTACGTTGACTATAGATACATTCTGGTTAAAAAAAGGATCGGGTCACGGTGGGAACAAAATAAAATGATTACTCAAAAAACGCGATTGAGGGGGACAATTTAACATGATTATAATATTGAGGGTTCCTTGTATAGGGGGTAAAAGCAGGTCATCAACATTTAGACATGAGAACATGTTTTATATTACTGTACTAAAGTAGTACTAAAGATTTGGGAGCAATGACATACTTTGAAAAAAAAATTATCTTACAATATAAGTTGGTCATAAAATGTGCCTCTTTTTATTAAACAAAGCTGAGAAGTAGTATGCATTTTATAAAGAACATATCAGAAAGACAAACAGACAGGCTAGATGGAAAATTAAATCAATTTCAGTTCCACTAAACAAATAAACAATACAACAAAACCTTAGTAAAAAAACATACTAAACAAATAAGTATATAAGGCCATGTAGGGTGTGTCATGATGCAGCATTAATGACTGCCAGGTAGATATTCAGAGTTTCTGATTAGTAAAGATATACCTGAAAGTAGCTCAAATCAAGTTATTATCTCTTTGAAACATATAATCTGCTCCATTTCAGACTGAATGTAAATCAGAACTAGCTTGATAACTAATTGATTTCACTTCCCAAAAATACTCAAATACTTGATTTCACTTCCCAAAAATTACTGAGAATCAAATAAATGTAAATTGCTGCTTTTTAACAGTTACCTCAGCTTATTGTACAAAATGTAAGAGGCAAACTTTAAAACCATCCATCTGTCACAAATACCAGAAAGCAAATATGCCATATTGTACCTGAGATGATACATTTAGCAGAAAGTAATAACAAAAGTTGGATGGATGCCTGATAATCACTTACAGATACAACAAAAGAGGTCATCATTTTCAGTACGGCTACAACACTGGGTAAATCAAAAAAACAATTGTTATTTATATCATACTGTATATTTAGTATTTCAAACCTTCATTTCTTAATTGTGTTGAGATGTGTCAATATTGTTGAAATTAAAATGTATTCTCTATTTAATGCTAATTTATTTAGTCCAATAATGAAATTAAACTTGAAAAATACTTGAATTGTTGGTAACAAGCTTCTTTCTTACTTGCGCCAGTGATTAAAAGATTAAAAGCAGCATATAATAGTACCACAGACAGAGTCCCACATAGCCTACCAGATTTAAAATTCTGAAGTATCAGTTCGTCATTTCCTAGCGGGTGGACAATGGAAGCCCATGGAACAAGATGGAACTGAGTTGACATTCTGCTATTTTTTTCATTGATTAAACATCTGATCACAAAACTGATTCTGGTTTCCAAAAGTAAAAAGTTACAAACAGTGTGGACTAGGTTTTTAGATATAACCCTTCGCCAAACTTTCAAAAAAACATTGTTGTCATAGCACAAAAACTTCCTCACAATAAAATGTGCCAATACTGCCCAATAAAATCTTGCTAGATGGTGCTTGGCTCTACCCAGATACTTTCCTAAGTTCTTCCCATAGCTTCACAAGCCTCCAACTGGAAACAACAGCTTGGGGTCTATCTTGATTTAGTTATTAAAATCTGTAATCTTATGTTTCAAACATTTTTATCTAAATTATTTTCCCTAATTATTTGGTGGACTTTTTTTTCTGCTCTATATGACCAACTTAAATTAAAGGCTAAAAGTGATTGTCGAAAATGCTTTTTAGCATTGGTACAGACGTAAAACATCAAACTTGATTTGTTTGTTTTCTCATGTAAAAGGTGTGAGTTTGAAAGCAAAGACCAAACAAATCAGGGGAAATAAATATTTTTCTCCTGTTTTATCATTTTGGTATTGAGTTTTGTTTTTAGCACTGAATATCGTGATGCTTAACCTAGAATTACTCTTCAATTCCAAATTCTAGTATCGGGACAACACTATTATGCATGTCTCCAACAGAGAAAAGGGGAGGTATATAGTTTACGGCCCTTGTTTTCATGACAGACCTGGATAAGACAAACCGACGTTAGAGATTGACCTATCACTCTGCAGTAATTTACATACAGGTCATTGATTGGTTAAGTAACCCAATCTTCTACATAGTATTTCAAATATCTCAGCAACACACAGCAGCATCGTGATCACAGTGAAAGTGTACATTGCACTTAGAAAGATGGTCTTTTCGAAGTGCTCCGGCACCATGCATTTGGTGACATTGAACACCTTTTCTAAAGCACTGGCATCACACATGTAGAGTGGGTGAACCTGGAAACCAAAGAGATGGCTCTGGAGCCAAAAAGCAATTACTTCCAATATAATTCTTAGAAGGACAGAGATGATGTAAAAGACGGTGTATATAGGTCTCTGAAGGATTTCCTCCTGGTCAATGTTTTTACATGCAGCATATAGATGAAATACCGCTCCAGGAACTAAAACAGTTACCAGTTGCAATGCCCAGAACACCTGCAAGCAGAAGAATATTCTGGTTATGGGCGGTTGAATGCAAAAACAGCCTATTCATGTGTCCACCTTGAATAAAAGCACATATTTCGGTCCTTCTATTCGTGTGTTATTTACATTGGCTTTAACTAAAAGTGACTAGAATGAGTTCCACTGGGTTTTTATTAAAAACACATATATCTGTTGTTCAAATGTTTTTCCATAGAGCCAAATTAAACCAGGTTGTCACAGTCAAGACCTAATTTCAAATGTGTTTTGTTAAAAATGTGTATGTCAACTATTGTATATCAACATATTGTATAGATCAGCATGTTGGCTTGTTCAATTGTTTGAGAACACAATGTACTGTATTTCTGTAAAACCTCTGTAATGTAATAACATTATTTATCACACTTTCTGTTTGGGATTAGGTGTTTCTATTTTAAATTGATACTTTTTAACATGCATGATAGTTTTTTGTACTCAGATACAAAACCAATTAAAAGCATTTTCACAAATAAAATAAATACCTAAAATATTTCAGTGGTACACATTTTGCCTGTGAACCACCTGTTGAGAATCACTGATATAAATGTTATTATAATGAATTAACATTAAAAGAACAATAAAGTACCATTGTGATGGAAAAGTGTAAATTGGTTATTTCAAATTCTCATGTTGGAAATTTCACATGGGTAATTGGTTAAATTACACAATGTTTGAGAATCCAACAGATTGTCTAGCTAGACATGATGAGCATTCGAATGTGTGATAATTTAATGCAACACTTTGTCTTACCTGAGGTGTTATCGGCCTAAATTGGTTGTAACAGTAAAGGTTTAACTCCCTCCTGTCTGGATCGCAGCTAAAATGGAGAGCTTCATTACCATACACTGCAAAGCCCAGCACACCCAGAAAGAACATCCGAACAGAGCCAAAAAACAGTGTGTGGAACTGGCCTATCACCGTTGGAGGCCTCAGCTAAAACACAAAGCAGAAAAGGTCTTATAAACAGAATTTGTTGATATAGAATAAACAGGTTATACATTTGGTACACACCATCTCAATCAAATAAATTATTTGAAACAATTATCAGATATATATGGAACAACTTGAACAATGCTTATAAATATGTAATGCATGAAGTAAAGAAATAAGGTATAGATGTGCCATGGTTTTAATAAAATTATTTACACTGTTATTATATTTTGAAACAAATAAATGATTATATACACTCTGTATGCTAGTGTAAGATAGATAAATAATTCAGCGAACTCACTGGGCTCAAAGTGACCACGACCATCGTCCAATATTCTATATATTCTTGGTATCACCATACTTACACATCCTTCGTAAAAGTTCTTAATGTAGTTTAAAGACATGACTTGGCTGCTATTCTCCCAGTTCCATTATATTGTAACCCGTGCCCCTCATTGCCAATCTGCTGGCATCAGGCAAAGCCAACTATAATTCTGAAGCTCCTAATGACCTTTTGCCGGTGAAAGCCCTTGTCAGTGCATATTTGTCTTTTATCCGCGGTGCCTTCATCAATTTACTCACTCAGTAGAAAAAAAGACAACAGAAAGGAAAAACAAAGCCACGGGGCATGTGGTCGGCACATAATCCCCACTGAACTAAGTCAGCGAAAAAACAACTCTTGTAAAACACAATGGGTATAGAAAACAAAATAGGCTACAATAATGGCACTTGAGGGCACGATAGCGTCCAACTGAATAATTGGAGATGGAAATTGTGTTTAAAAGTTAGTTTCAGTACTCTTTTTAAAGACTTGGCATGTCCATTTCCAACTTGATTGGGATTTAGTTTCACGTTTGACTTTCAAAGTAATTGTAGTGAAGTAAAAAAAAGCCTAATCGACGAAAAAAACGCTACAAACGAAAATGATGCTAATTCTGGTTAAAAAAAAACTTTGACTGATTTGCTCAGAATAGTCTAGGTTAGTTTCACTGTGAAATACACCTTTATAAATGGTCGCGAAAACAAATATTAGCCTACACATAACTTAGTCAACATAACGTAGTCAAAAGAAAGATCTAATTTCAATATCTCAGTACACACTGCGCTGTAGGCTAAGCACCAAAGGAAGATCCTTCATCAAGTCGTTCAAGCTATTGCGAGCAAGAGCAAAGACAGTACAGTAAAAAACTACAAAATAAACAATTCAGGTAATAAAATGAAGTCCACACACCAACCGTAATCCAGGCGGAGTGTTGTTCATTCCCCCTCTCAATCAGAGCATGGGTCCTAAACTCATGCCACTCTTGCGCTCCCTGGGAGAGACCTGCTGGAAGAGTACCATGATGGATGCGTTTCTTTTACTGAACGCGTTCTTGTGTCAAAGATCAAACAAAAAAAAAATAAGCAAAGCATCAGTGAGATCAGGCATTTGGGGCAGTGAATAGAGGGCATAACGAACAGAGGCTCTAATTACCTAAATAAAGATAAACACTATCCCACAAACATATAGTCAGAGGGCACGTGTCCACACGGCGCACGCGCCAAGCTGTCGTCCTTAACAGTCAGCTTAAAAAAATATAAAAAAGATATAGGCTATATATATACATATATATATATATATATATATACACACACACACAGTTACACATATTTATTATATATACATATTTATATATATTCACATACATAAACATCTAGACATATATAGACATTGTTAAAGATGAAAATTATCATTATTGCTTGATTTTGAATGAAATATCAACATTAGCGTACAGAGGCCAAATTTTTTGCAAACACTGGTCGTGAGTCCCAATTGCACGTTGTGTTAGCCAATCTAAGTTCATAATTTTAAAAGGATATGTTATCATTAGGAAATAATGCTAGCACAGCTGAAAATTGCTGTGCTTATTAAACAAGCAAAACAAAACTGGCTTTCTTTACACTAGTAGAGTATATGGAGCATCAGCAATGTTGGGTTTCATTACAGCCTCAAACGGGCCAGAAACAAAGAGTTTCTTCTGAAATTTGTTGCTTAATTCTTGTTCTGAGAAATGAAGTCTATGCCATGTGAGAAATTGCCAAGAAACTGTATACTACTCCATACACAGATCTTACCACAGTAGAAACGGTATACAACTCCATACACAGATCTTACCACAGTAGAAACAGTATACTACTCCATACACAGATCTTACCACAGTAGAAATGGTATACTACTCCATACACAGATCTTACAACAGAAGAAACTGTATACTACTCCATACACAGATCTTACCACAGTAGAAATGGTATACTACTCCATACACAGATCTTACCACAGTAGAAATGGTATACTACTCCATACACAGATCTTACCACAGTAGAGAGGGCAGTGGGAGGACAGGACAGTCCAACTTGTGGGAGATGCTTCAGGTAGGTGCTCCCCTCAACACATTTACAACTGGAATGCCAAAGGTCTGCAAGGCTGTAATTGCTGCATATGGGGGATTCTTTGACGAGATCAAAGTTTGAAAGACACAATTATTATCTTATTTAAAAATAATTATTTCTAACCTGGTCAGTGAGTATATTCCTCAATAATTTTGCTATATTTCTTTTGAACTTTGAATGAATGTTTTCATGAAAAACCAGATCGCAAAATCTGTGGCGTATGTTTGAATGTACTTGAGTGGGACTTGCCCCCCACTTTTTGAAAATTAAAATTTGTCCCCCCCACTTTTTTATCAACATAACTATGTTATAAGAAAGCTACAAACACAGTCGGTGGCAAGGGTAATGCGTCATTTATTTATTAACCAAACCAGAATGATGTTAAACCGAAATGGCTGAAGGAATTATTTTACCTTCAGCCATTTCACACAGAAATGTGTCCACCAGTTCACACACACAGCTTCTGCAGGCATCAATCTAAATCAAGCTGTCCATGTCTTATTATGTAGTGTATTTTAGCAGGATCTGTTGGTGACCATGAAAGGGGTCCTTGTTACAGCAGGATTAGACAGCATGGGACTAGAGGTAAAGGGGTCTCTGTCACAGCAGGATCAGACAACATGGGCCTAGGGGTAAAGGGGTCCCTGTCACAGCAGGATCAGACAACATGGGCCTAGGGGTAAAGGGGTCCCTGTCACAACAGGACCAGACAGCCTGGGACTAGGGGTAAAGGGGTCCCTGTCACAACAGGACCAGACAGCCTGGGACTAGGTGTAAAGGGGTCCCTGTCACAACAGGATTAGACAGCCTGAGTCTAGGGGTGGTTCAAAGAAATCAAATCTTGCTTAGGGCTCCCTAAAGGCTGGGGTCGGCAGTGAAGAGCACACATCACAAACTATATCTAAACTTAATAAAATTCAATGAAATGGCTGATGGTAGTATTGTACATGTTTATTCTACCAGAATAGAGATGTTTTGTACTCTAGTCCACATTTACCACATAGCCAAAAGGGATGTGGACACCCAACCATCACTCCTATATATGCTTTTTGGACATCCCATTCCAAAGCCATGGGCATTTGCAAAACAAATATTTTTTGTCCCACATTTTAAATGAAATCTATGCTCCTGTACAAAATACTGACACTACTTTACTAAGGTTTTTTTATTTAGTCTATGCTATTTTTAGCGCTTAAAAGTCGCGCTGTTTTGGCTAACTACGTTTGACCAAATTATGGCGTTTTGTAGAAAGTGGAAACGATGCGACCTAGCGACGCATAGACAGTCCTGAAAAACATTGTAGTAGATGACACAAAATACCTTCTATGCTTGGTATCTGGCATGCGTTAAGAACGCATGGAAAGAAACATACAATGAGATAAACTGCGATCTGCTGATTGTTGCCAAATTGTAACAATTGTACAATTTGTGAGCTTGAAACCTACACATGACAGAAAATCAACATTTTGCAGCAGGTGGGTCAGTAAAACGACTTGTAACTTTTTCTAAATATTTTTCCTTAGATTAACACATATTTCCAAGCACATCATGCTCACACGTGAACATTGCTTTTAGTTTAATATATATACAAAATAATTAGCTTAGATTCTTTAGTTAATTTTGCATTATATCATGGTTTATATAGTGTGATAGTCACAGTAGTGTATGTTAATTTTTACAATATAACACAATAAACGCCAAACCTGGTAGTTATTTTGCATCGTCGCAGCTGTGCAGAGGCTCGACAATGTACCTCCTTCTTTTGCTTGCCTCTGTCAGTGTCTTCAGTCGCTCGTTACAGTCCTCGGAGACATTTCAGCACTTTCTTTGAGGGACAGCTCCCGCACTCAAGACCAGCTTTGGCAGACGCACAAGCTCCTTTTCTTTTGGACAAAGTGTTTATTAAAATCCTCGAAGAGCAATGGAAGATATTTTAGATAACTTATCTTTTACTGGACATTCTGTATTTTACAACTTTACCGACGACTGGATTACCGATGGAAGGGAAACTGTTGAGTTTATCATACGATATGTCATACCTACTGTGTATATTCTGATCATAACGATTGGGTTGTTGGGGAACATTACCTTGATAAAGATTTTCATAACCAACAGTGCAATGAGGAGCGTGCCCAACATATTCATTTCGAGTTTGGCTGCTGGGGATCTGTTGCTTTTGGTTACTTGTGTTCCAGTGGATGCGTTTAGATACTTTTTTGAAGAGTGGATCTTCGGTGTTGCGGCTTGTAAACTTATACCCGTCATCCAACTCACTTCAGTCGGTGTCTCGGTGTTTACTCTCACGGCTCTTAGCGCTGACAGGTACATTTAGGTCTACTGTGGGTGAATGGGTTGCTTATGTTATCGTTATGTTCAGTATGTGTAATTGGAAATGTAATATCGCGTGCTAGAACGACAGTAAGACATTTAATTATGAATGATTAATTAATCGGTCATTGTATGTTTTTTTTATTGACAACAAGCCCCTTTATTATTTTTAAATGCTTAGCAAATGATATTTTAAGTGTGGACCCAGAAATATTAAACATATATTAGATGATGCACAGTACAGCTGTGTGTTGTTTCATTCAGGACAAAGACACGGTATGAAAGGTCATTTATCTATAATCCATACCTGAATGCTGAAATATGAAAATAATGGTCATCAAGTCTTCTGGCAGCCAAAAACAAATCTACTTTATTCTTTTGTCTCAGTGTATGTGGCTATTGTCACCTCATTATAAAGTATTTACTTTTTCAATGTTTATGAAATCTACCATTGCCAATACCAACGTACTTTGTATTCTATGAAACAATAGGGTATCATGCCCAGTTAAGTTGTGTTGAGGTGCGTTCCCGAATTCCCCATATACACTCATCCAGACAACTGATGCTTGGAGACACTGACCTTCTCAAGTGACAATTATATACCCCCTTAAATAATATGTGTTTTTGTATTAGGAGCTCTTTCCTCAGCTTAAAGTTCACTTGTGTCTTGGGAATTCCTTGCCTGCCTCAGATCTGAACATCAATACGAATCTATTGATTTTCTACTATTTTACTTGACATTTATGGAATTCTCTGATGGAAATAATATCCCATTGTGCATGTCATGAAAGCAGTCAACAAGCTGTGCATTTTCTCCATTGGATGAAATGTTTAGCAGCATCACTCTTCACTCGAAATGAATATGACTTTTAGCCATCCCTGTTACTATAGGGACTGTTACGTGTGTCATGGGGAGATTAATGTGTACAGCTGTTTTCTGTACAGCTTACTTCATCCATTTGATCATAATGATAGTGTGAAGAGCAAGGAAAATATGTAATCTGTATGATGATTTTGCCCGATAAGCCCCGATGACATGTGATTACAGTGGACACAGCATCGTTTTCTCTGGCTTGTTTTCAAATACTGTCATTTACGGCACTTACTAACACATAGCTGCCAATTGACATTCTTCAACAGACCAGAAATTGCATCAAACCAAATACTTCATGAAAACTGTCAGGGTGAGGAAAATAAGCAATCTGGGGAGAAGAAAAAACATGTCATATCGTATGAAGTAAATTTCTTTGTATTCTTATTTCCTATATGCTTCCTCATTTTATGATGGAAGAAATAATGCTCTGAACATAGCAGTGAGTGTTGATTTATACAGAACATCAGGACAAAAATCCAATCTGTAAATTAATTGGATTAGTAGTTGTATTAACCTTATTCAACTAACTGTTGAACTCTGTTGTGTTTACTCTATCACTTTCAACACTAGCGAAGCAAGTGGTCCCTGGACAACAGGACTGCCTTTTGTATCACATTAATATTTAAGCCGCAATATTTCCCATTGACTTTTGGGATGGCCTTTTGTGCGAACACACAATTCAAGAAATCCAATATCAATAATAAAAAATGTTTTCTAAACTTCTAGGAAGATTCTAACCATTTTAGCTTGGAAGGTGAAAAATAGGGAGACTGACTCTTCTAGCCTGTGCCCATCAACTCACAAAGACAATACATACTGAGAATAGGATTCATGTAAATTAGTTACATGACAACAATAAGGATAGAAAATACTATTGTTTGAATCTATTTTTTATGCTAAATGTGAAAATCTTAGTATGGAGAGTAAATTATCAGAACCCTCATATTTCAGAACTCATATTTTGTTCTGGTGTTGCATTTCCAGGTACAGAGCCATAGTGAATCCTATGGACATCCAGACATCCAGTGCTGTATTCTGGACATGCCTTAAAGCCGTGTCCATCTGGGTGATCTCCGTCTTGCTCGCTGTGCCTGAAGCCATCTTCTCCCAGGTTGTCCACATCCGGGACAAGAATGTGACCTTTACCGCCTGCGTGCCCTATCCACTTTCCAACGAGATGCATCCCAAGATCCACTCTGTCCTGATTTTTCTGGTGTACTTCCTGATTCCCTTGGGCATTATCTCTGTGTACTATTACCACATCGCCAGGACACTAGTCAAGAGTGCCCATGACATGCCTGGGGAGATCAGTGAGCACACTAAGAGACAGGTAGGTAGCCACTACAACGACATGTTGTATTTCAAAACAGGTTCTGAATGAGGTGTGACTGTTGCAGCTGGGGTTACTGGGAACGCTGAAAGTCATATTAGGAGTATCCCGTACCTTAAAGTAATCCATTTGAGTTCTAATATCTTATGACATGCCTTAGAGTTACAAAGTGACAGTTTAAGATGTTCTTTAAAAGCGTTTGTTTGTGTTAATTAGGTATGCGTTAGTCTACTTACTGTGGGCCCAATAAACGTGGGAACTACACCAAACATCTTGGAAAAACGTGTTCTCTTTTGGTGCATGTTCAGCTAGAAGGCACGTTGAATTAAAAGAAACTCAACTACATAACATGTTTTCTTATCACGCTTACCACATCTATATTTCAAACGTTCACTAGGAACAGTACATTAAATGAGAACTGGCACTGGATTTAAATGAAGACAATTAAATGTGAAGTCAAATGCAAGTAAATATGGGGCATGTAGTACAGGGTCATATCAAGATCACTGATTGTTACATGAATGTAGGCAATTTCCTGTATACAAGGGTAATATATAATAGGTTCTGTGAAGGATGACGTCAATTGCAGATAGAGGCTTTGATCTGTTCAGGTACATATACATGAGAGTCAATTGACCAAAGCATGTTAAATTAGAGTTTGCTATTTCATAGAAAGCTAAGAATATAAAATAGTGTAGAAATATTGTGGTAGCCTAATTCATTTCAATGTATTTTGCTGGCATGAGGCTTTTTAGTGTTTCTTAAAGTCACATGTAAGAACAAGTATGTAGTTGAGTATCAACAATTTCCCATGCCAGATCCAACCAGGTGCGCTGTGGTTCGTAACAGCGACACTCATCAGGTAGCAACTAAATCTATAGCACAACCAGCTGGACCTTTGAAGAGGAACAGCAAGAGGTCACCATGCCAGTTTGTCCAGAGGCATCGTCCAAGGAGTCAGGTCACCCGAGACATTAGGGGAAGCATTGCATGGATCCAAAATGACAAGTCATCTATTTCTGATTGACACTAGTCCCCCACTGCATTTGGCCCCACCCAAATATATCCCTGGACAAGGCTAACCTGACAGGAAACAATACCAACATAATCAAGCAACAAACCTCCCAAGGGACGCCAAACTCTCGCAAAACCCACTGAAACAGGGTAGAGTTTTACCCACAGACTTCTCAGGAGTGTTAGGGTCATCATGGGGTAACCTAAGAAAGCCATTGAGCCAGCGCCTGTAAAAGTATTGAAAAGAGGATGTCCCAGTGGAGAGATGGGAGCCCGCCAGGCAAAGACATCATGGATGGTTTATTAGTTCATTGCCTTGTCATACCTTCATCCCCCTGGGCCAGATTATACTTAATCTTACCTACAGTAAACACTTAAAGGTTGAATCTACAGTAAACCCCTTTGGTTGAGTCTTCAGTAAACAATTAAAGGCTTGCGTAAATAACGATATTGTAACAGATTTCTTTTGTCAAAGTTCATGAATTCATCACTGCCAAATGTTTTGGATTGTTTCCTTTGTCCTCAGTTAGGTCGGGAAAGTATTCTGAATGCGCAGATGTGCCTTTTAATAAACAATTTCAATTCTTAGATGCCTACTTTAGGGCTCTAGTTTAGAGCTCTGGTATTTAGGACTCAGGTTAAGAGCTCTGGTTTCGAGCTCTGTATATTTCTTTATGATAGTTTTTTGTTGCACATTTATTTATTTAATTGTTGGTGGTGTGACCACATCTAAGGTATTGCAAAGGGTTTTAGTGTAGATCCTTGGTTAGATTGTTACATGTTTATTTACGTTCATGTCCTTGGTAGTTGAGGGCACTATACATAGCAATATACAGTAGGTATATTAAAACCAAACCTAATATTTGTTTTCAAATTGAGAAAGAGGTGTACGAATTTATGTTTAATTTCCCAAGTAAAAATGATATGGCATTCCCATTTATACTGGTTTGTATTTTTTAATTGTTAAAAAGCACAGTAATAACATTTACATTGAAACAGGTTAGCAAAGAAGAGTGCACACATTTTTATACTGTATTGTTATTCCATTGGAATGTTGTTTTACTTTGAGATGGTGAAAAGCAAAGGAAAATTCACATTGGAAATGTAACCAGTGTCAGGAATTATTTTTGAATGGATGGTAAAAATGTTATTGATCCACATTTTAACCAAAGATTACCAAGATTTTTATCGATCTGTTGTGATGTGCCTTTCCAATAGGGATTCATTAAACATGCCCTAAGATAATGTTTCTCTACTGAAGACCAGAGGACCCAGATTACTGCTTGTTTTCATTTCTACCAGGTAGTTCATTGCATTCATCCCATGTCCCAGATCTAAATCAGTCCCTGATTATAGGACTAGTGTGAAAGTCAGTGGTACTCTGGATCCCAAAGCCTAGATTTGAGAACCCGAGATGTAAGGAACCCGGTATAATTTCTTCCATAAGTAGCATAAAGCGCATGGGGAGCCTTTCAAGTTTCCTTTGAGTTCAATAAACAATGATTTGGAATTATCATGAAGCTATTATGTGTTTTTTTTTTTTATCATACTCATCAATTTGTATGTTAAAAAGGGGTTTTGCTGAGGCCAGAATCTTTCCTCGAACATCCCTTGCCAAACTGGATGGGCGTTAGGATAACATTACAAATATTAATGAAAGTTCTAAGTCTGATCCAAAATACAAAAAGCTAGCTAGCTCAGCCAAAATGCTCTAACAAAATTCATAAAAGTTCCACATATGTTGACCATAATATATTTAACTAGCTATAGTAACTAGATACTTTCTATCATTACTAGCTATAAACTTACTGGTAAATGGTGACCATCGCTTGCTGCTGGGACTGTCAGTGGCAGCTGAAGTGTTGGAACTGCGTTGGGCTTCAGCACCAGAAACTTTGCATGCCCCGTTTATTTTGCAGCTCGTTATGAAATCTGCAAAATGTGACCTATAGATGTTGGACTTAGTGGACACGGTTAAGATAACTTCCGGATAGTTTGCTTCCTTAATTTGAGAATGACGTTGTAAGCATTCCAATTAGGACGGGAAATTAAAATTTCATCGGATGTATTAAATTTCATTGGATGTATTAAAGTGAAATGACAACGTGACTTCAGGTTAAACATAGTAGAGAATATGATTTGAGACGTGCCATTGATGAATGGATATGTGTGTCTTATTGTTTCGATAAGTAAAAACGGGTTAGGATGGCACTAAGTAATATATTGCATGAATTTACTGCTAACACAAACAGCAGAAAATAGACAATGTGCATGTTGGCTATTGTATATAGAACAATGGTCTTGGCTGCATTTTCCTCTTCAGGCAGACGGCTATATTGACAAGACTGTACTTGTCAGGTGTAGAAGTTAACAATAGGAATAATTTATCATGTATACTCCACATTGCTTTCAGGAAGCCTGCTGTAAATACAACAGCAGATAACGTACCGTTGACTTATTGATAACAACACAGAACTAAAAGAGTAAGGATTGTTTATACTCTGCCAAATAACTAGCAAAATTATGAAATTTTTTAATCCACTACAATGGCCTTTTTGTAAACTTGTTTTACTGTCTAACCAAATACAACAGCTTTCCATGGACTTCAATTTAATACACTGAGCTGATCAGAAGACGTGTCTGACAATTTATTTGATTCTGCGGGTTTTGTTGAAGTACCTGAAACAATCTAAGGCAGACGGCCAGGATCCCTTGACTTGACAAATGGTCGTCGATGAGCTAATCTTGACCATTACCCGAGCTGTAGAACCCACTCAGGTTTGCATTTCAGAGCTGAATCTCCTGCTTACCTCACTGGGTTCAAATAGGAATACAGCAGTACTCAGAAGCTACAATCTGTACTGTTGGTCAGTGGAATGAAGTAATGAACTGAGCCATCTAGTTTGACATTTTTGCTTATACAATGAAAGGGTACATCTATCTTTAACTCTCCGTAAGACAGCAGACTGAATTGCAACTATAAGTATTGTTGGCTCTAGCTTGTATTTTTCCATGTTTTTCTCTGGTAAATGCTTTATTTTATTACAGGACGATGACGGATTGTGACATTCCATTTTGTAATTCGGTTATGCTTTTTTATGGTCACATTGCATATTTTCTATTCTGCATTCCTCTTCTCTTCCACATTGACCGGGTGCGAATTGTCAAACAATGCATATCTTCCCTTCTTTTGTATTTTTCCAAGATGGAGACGAGAAAACGCCTGGCTAAAATAGTTCTGGTGTTCGTGGGCCTCTTCGCCCTCTGCTGGTTCCCCAATCACGTCTTGTACATGTACCGCTCCTTCAACTACCGCCAGATCGACTCGTCCCTGTCCCACCTCATCATAACCCTGCTGGCCCGTGTGCTGAGCTTCTCCGGCTCTTGCGTCAATCCGTTTGCCCTCTACATGCTGAGCGAGAGCTTCCGCAGGCATTTCAACGGCTCACTGCGGTGCAGGAGAAGGTCCCGCCACCAGCGCGGCACCAGCAACATGCAGAGCACCTCGGCCATTCGGATGACCTCCGTCAAGAAGACCACCCCTACTGTGGTCAACGGGCAGGGCAGCAGGCAGGAGGTGTCTCTGTAGGTTTCGGACATTGCGCGACGTATTGGAACGTACTTGTGACGAGAGTGGAACCAACCAGAAAACGTCCATGCTCACTTATGAAAAGGGGCATGCATGTGTGCTCAATGTAAAAAAAAAACTACACACACCCCACAATGTTACCTGTTGCTGCTGATGAGATGAATGCCGATGGTCTGAATATATCGAAGGGAGCATGTTGTCGGCAAGGCTGTTGTATACCTCCCACCGTTATCCACAACAGTAAAGCAAATCTTCATTGAACATGTGAGGGATTATTCTCTAAGAAAGTAAAGTGTGCTTTTGTAGAATAACTATTTAAGACTAATCAATTACAGACTTACCATACTAATCAATCAGGAGATCATAATTTCTGGGAAAAATGGTACAATCGGTTTATAAACCCTTTTTTGTGTCTTAAAGCTTAAATGTAGCTTGTACAGATTAGTTAGAGAATATTCAGTTTTTTGTTATCCATTTAGGCTATGATCAAATGTATCTATTTTTCAGAGTTTTATTTGATGTACTATATCAGGGGTCTTCAAATCTGGACCTCAAAGCAAGTTCCACTCCATTTTTTTATTGCAACCCCCTAATTAGAGTCATATTTAGACATGATATACCAGGTGGGTCTAATTAATGATGAGGTAGAACTGAAAACCAGCAGGCTCCAGACCTTGTATGGTAAGATTTAAAGACCCCTGTACTATATGATCCATCTGATCCAGATACCACAGTATCAAGATCCCCAAATCCAGAGTTTTAGTGATCAGTCCTACACTGTGCCCTCTACTGGACAGGTTTTGGTACTACACCTTGCCATCTACTGAACAGGTTGGGGTACTACACCTTGCCATATACTGGACAGTTTGTGGTACTGTCACATTGTCAAAGTAACACTATACTTCAGTCAATAGAAATGTTGACTGTTACTAACCCTCAAATATAAGTTCCCTTAATTTTGTGATAACCTAATAAACATGATTGAAACACATGTTTGTTTGACGGATCCATTAGCAATTTGATATGGATTTTTAAGTTCTAATCCTCAAACCTGATAGAGCTATGTACAACAAAAGTGATGATGATGAAAAGTCATACATTTGCTACTTTGCTATTTTTTGATTGTATAGCATTTTCCTGAAATAGTGCCAAACGGAAACCACTCTTCAGTGGGATCAAGAAAATGATTTCAGTATTAAATAGGTTGATATCAATAACTTTACAAAAACACAACTTTAATTGTCATCCAGATTACAGATTACGGAATCCTCTCTATTCTTAAAATCAGAATCACATTTTCCTGTTGTGAAAAATGCTGTTACAATAATGAATACTATTCTTTTAAGAAATCTTTTTCATTCAGAAATCTTTTGATGAGTTAGCAGGTAATTTAGCAGGTCAGCAATGCAGGTTCGCTCACTCTGTAATGTATCTAGGTCTTAACATTAACCTTAACTATCTGGCATTAAAGCTTTTGCATGCTGGGATGCTTGTGCATCTAAAAACAATGTCTCACACAGATCTCAAGGGATTAATCAACAGGTCTCTGGACAATAGATCTTTGTCTGTAACCATGGAGACATCGACATGGCTTACAATGTCTGTTGTCTGTCCCACATTCAACATCATGGAAGTTAATTTGTGTTATTGTAGACAATTCTGCCTTCCATAATCCTTGTAATGCCTTGAAACACTATGTACAACGTGAAATGAAAAATGCATGTTTGTCATTCTTCTTTGTATAACAGACCTCACCGCTGCCAACGCAATGTGGTACTGTAGCCACGTGGATTTGCAGTGTTTTGGAACTGGAACGGGTTTGAAGGTTTCTGCTTTGTGTCTCTGTGATGATACATTCACAGTATGTTATATCCTGACAACGAAATTGAAAGTATGTCTTGTTGACTGTGCCTGGTGAAACTTTCCGTGAACAAGTATAATGTTATAACATATGCTTTCAAGGATCTTTTCTGACAATAAATGTATTTATTCACAAACTATTGGAAATAAAATTATGTTGCGACATTACGCAAAGTATAAATGTGATATCACTAATAAATCGTTCAAACTAGATTCAGCCTTGGAACTATTTTAGTCTGTATGCACATTTGAAATATCCATCCATGCATGTTTGTTGGTACATGTATTTCCAATTCCTATTAACTTATTCCCAAAATGTAATATTAGACACCTCTCTTCATCAACTATTATTATTATTCAGACATGAGACAAAGAAAAGATAATGTATCCATGGAAATTAAGCAGTTTTATTAAAAAATGGCTCTATCGTCTTCTCCAAAGCTTGATTTGAAACCTCAGTGGATTATCATTTAATTACCTCCAGTTTATTGATTTCCAAATAGGGTGGCACCTAACGCAAATACTGTGAGC
The DNA here is from genome assembly GCA_016801125.1 of Novumbra hubbsi. Lineage (NCBI taxonomy): Eukaryota > Metazoa > Chordata > Actinopteri > Esociformes > Umbridae > Novumbra > Novumbra hubbsi. The sequence goes on from JACXGK010004901.1 coordinate 32,924, forward strand.
ATGTAGTCAGAAGAGTTGGGAGGTTGGGTTGATGTCCTTAAATGAATACATCCTCAATATGCCCTAAAATAGGTATATATATATATATATATATATATATAATAGACACAAACCGCTAGGAGTATTACATTAATCAACTACTATACTCTATGAAAGAAAGGCTCAAACGGTCTTTGCAGAACAATAAGCTTCCACTAAAAAAAACATTTTGTTTTTGTTAAGTAACCAATGTTTTTTAAGTAACCAATGTTTTTTAAGGCAAAGTGTTGTAATTCAAATCTTTACAATTACAAAAGCTGTTTTAGGTAGAAAGGTTTTCATGTGATCCCATGGAAGACGAGAAAGTTTTTTTGTGTTCAAGGTATTGATGTTTTCTTCTTCTACATTGATTGGTTGATACATTTCATTCTACACAAACATATGCATGTTTAAGGTTCAAGGAAGAACCTTCCGAAGACAAAAGGCTTTTCAGTAAATCCCATCATAGAGGGTTCTAACACAACCTTTAAATTGAAATGTTATTAGTGGTCAAAGCCTTTATATAGGGTTTAAAGTGTTAAGGGAGGTCAGTAATGAAGAAATGTCAGATCGGCTTCCAGAGTAAAAGAGGCTTTAATGACAAAGACAAGATCAGACATAACAGACGCCAATGCAAGCAGACAAGACGTGGCGCCTGGGAGAATATTCTGGTCTGGCTCCATCCTTTTCTCAAAACCTATTTCCTTTTGAATCCTAGTTTTGCGTCATGATGCGGCTTGTAATAATTGGTTACAGGAATCCAATTAAATGCTCCCCCCAGAGCATTTAGCTGCGCTCTTATTCCTGGACTGGGCTGAAACCCCTGACTTCGGAATCCTTGCTTTGGTTGCCTCAGGTACCAGAACCTGGTGCCTTGTAACCACCTCTTGACTCTGCAGAGTACACAGAACAGACAGAAGAACAGACAGTCCCACAAATTCAACATCGCCCATCGCAGCATTTGAACTCAGACCCTCACAACATCGACATGCATAAACATGGCTGGAAGCAAACAGTAGAAGGAAAAACATTTGAGGGTAGGGCTACTTGCTGCCGACTTTGGAAATTGTTAAGCTTTTGACGACTGCCATAGCATTATTATCCACCGGATGTTGACTCTATCCAGACATTATGAGCAAGAAAAATATTTTTTGGGGGGCAATACCAGGAGACTTTTATGAAAATAATAATAAAAAACAACAGTTATGTGGTTTACAAAGAGATTAGCACGAGAGCAAAGATTTAAAGAATAGATCAAAATTAGAGCTCCATCTGATGTCCCATTAGGTTTTTCATCTTATCTGGGTACAGTCAGGAAAAGTCAAGCCACTTAACAGGGCACAGTGTAGAATCCTGCCTAAAAGTCACAAGACTGACATTTCTCCCCCTTCTCCCATTCAGAATCCAGTCCAGGGTGGTTTTCGGTGGTGTTGATTGTATTGCGAGTATCTACAGTGATTATGAGGAAACAACACGTCAATCCATACTAATCAAAGTTCACTTCACATCACTTCATTATTAATGTGGCTAGTGTACTGTAGGTTGATTATTAATGTGGCTAGTGTACTGTAGGTTGATTATTAATGTGGCTAGTGTACTGTAGGTTGATTATTAATGTGGCTAGTGTACTGTACACAGGTTAATTAATAATGTGGCTAGTGTACTGTAGGTTGATTATTAATGTGGCTAGTGTACTGTACACAGGTTAATTATTAATGTGGCTAGTGTACTGTAGGTTGAATATTAATGTGGTTTGTGTACTGTAGGTTGATTATTAATGTGGCTAGTGTACTGTAGGTTGATTATGAATGTGGCTAGTGTACTATAGGTTGATTATTAATGTGGCTAGTGTACTGTAGGTTGTCTCAATTGAAGCTTATGTAATAAAGAAACATGTTAACCAATAACTATGCCAGGTTAGTCGTTGCAATGATTCTTGGGTTTTTTTTATATTTAGAAATTGTAAAATCTTCAACCAAGCTTATCCAATGGGGATTATGAAAAACCTAGAAAGAGATGCGGTAGGAAGCCTAAAGTCATCCATTTCCTAAACAATGTTTTTAATCTATTTAACCCTTAATTGTCTTCTTACCAACTACCAAGCGTATGGCAACACAATTATAATTGCTTAAATGCAGTTCTGCCTGAGGGCTCCTGATCATGGCCATTCGATATTGGTTTTCAGCCTTGTCCTTTGCATACAGAGATTTCTCTGGATTCTCTGAATCTTTTAATGATATTCTGTACTTGTAGATGATGAGATGTTCAAACAATTTGCAATTTTAAGTTGTGATACATATTCGTTTTTTTTACAGAGTTGCCAACCTCTTCCCATCTATTCGCTCAAAAGACTCATGGCCAATTCACTTAATTAGTTGGGAGATGTCTTTTTTATTTTTTGCATTATGTCTTTTTTTTGCATCTTGTCTTTTGTTGCCCCCTGTCCAAGATTTTAGACAATTCTTGCTGTCAAAGTGAGCATACATTATTCAAGAAACAGTAACATTCTCAGTTTCAACATTTGATATGTTGTCTTTTTACTATTTTCTATTAAATATGGAGTCCTCCGCTCCTCCCTCTCCTCTTTCCTCTCCTCCCTCTCCATCCTCCGCTCCTCTCTCCGTCGTCCGCTCCTCCCTCTTCGTCCTCCGCTCCTCCCTCTTTGTCCTCCGCTCCTCCCTCTCCGTCCTCCTCTTCTCCCTCTCCATCCTCTGCTCCTCCCTCTCCTCCCTCCTCTCCTCCCTCTTCATCCTCCTCTCCTCCCTCTTTGTCCTCCGCTCTTCCCTCTCCGTCCTCCGCTCCTCCCTCTCCTCCCTCCTCTCTTCCCTCTCCGTCCTCCGCTCCTCCCTCTCCGTTCTCCGCTCCTCCCTCTTCATCCTCCTCTCCTCCCTCTCCGTTCTCTGCTCATCCCTCTTTATTCTCCGCTCTTCCCTCTCCTCCCTCCTCTCCTCTCTTTCCGTCCTGCGCTCCTCCCTCTCCGTATTCCGCTCCTCCCTCTGCATCTTCCGCTCCTCCCTCTCTGTCTTCCGCTCCTCCCTCTCCGTCTTCTGCTCCTCCCTCTTTGTCCTCCGCTCCTCCCTCTTTGTCCTCCGCTCCTCCCTCTTTGTCCTCCGC
>JACXGK010004902.1:0-35714 GCA_016801125.1 Novumbra hubbsi
GAGGGAGGGAGGGAGGGAATATGTAAATTATTTACACACACCCAGACACACACCTGCAGAACCTTGACCACCCTGACACCATCTGGCCTTAGTTACGGAGCGTAGTCATTATGGGCTGTCCTGTTGTTACGGGAGGCCATTGGCAAGGTACTCGGCAACAGAGACTGATGATAGGGATGGTTGCTCAGCCACACACACACACAGTATACACATAGAATTTATAGTATATACACACAGAAACATACTGAAATAAATGCACACACAATGTCCCGTGCAAACAGACAGAGACACACACACAAACACACTAGGTTTGGGCTCCGAGGACCCAACTGAGTGGCCAGATCACACGCCCGAGCAGAAATGGTTAGGAGGGGATTCATCTAAAGAGGCGTTAATGAGACTCCGGGTGATGTGTCAAGGGAGGGGAGTTATTAAATATATATGTCAGAGCAAGGAGGGGTCACGGGGAAGACATCTAAAGAAATGCCGTCCTTTTCCTTCCTTAAAGCAAGAACCGTTTAGCAAAATACAAAAATGCTTTTACAACGTTCTTACTTACATTTAGTAACCACAGAACACATTTCTGTAGGACATTTGGCCAGGACACCAGAGAGAAAGTCAGATGTGACCACAGAGTGAAGTGAAAGACACAGTGTGTTATATTTAGAGTTTAAATCAACGGCCCTCTAATTAATTTCGATTCTATTGGCGTTGTTAGTTATGTAGATGAACGATCATAGAGTCTGTATCAAAAGCCAGTAATATTCCCACAAAAGGAATCAAGTGTTGGCGTTATGAGCCTCTGGTACAGTGTCTCAAATATCATGTCCAGCTGATGAGGCCCAGAATGTATTCTGAGTAATTCTCTGTCACACCATTAAAACACAGCCAGGAAAATAAATAATAAAATAAAAGTATAACACCGAATTCATATTAATTACACAGCGAGGCACGCATTGCCGACGAAGTCAAATAGTCTTTGATTAAAAAAAACGAGTCACCTGGAACCTGTAGAATAAAAGGATTTTCTCACAGAGACCATTTAATAGAGTGACTTTTTATTCGTACCGTGGTGCTTTAACGCTCTGTAACAGAGACCTTAGATACTTCGTTGGGCCGCACCCGAACGCTCTTTCACTAGAGTAAGAAAACTCCGAAAGTACAACGTCAAGAGAAAATCCACTGAGGCCTCCGACTCGAGTTTTGTCTCTCAGCTGCGGCTAGGCCTGTTACCCAGACACTAAACCCTGAAGGGCAAATGAGCCAAAGGCATTTTCTAAATTGAAAGGAACTGGGGAGAGAGGTGGTGAAGACGTTTCGCATTCTTTGGTACGGAGCAGTGTGAGTCACACGTACGCGCCTGTTGTATTCCTCCGTGCCGTTTCTTCGTCAATAACTCCCTGCTGGAAAACGATTCCGGTTTCGCAAATCCGTGAGGGTTCGTGTCGTCAACAGTGTTCACGCGAATGCTAAATCCAGGGTTTACAGCCTGCTTTTGAAGAAGGTCACGTAGATTTTGTGTCTAACGGGTCACTTCGGAGCGATTGGTCAGGGTGGTATACCTGTTGGGTGGACTCTGGAGGAATTAATTAGCATAACATTTATTGTAGCTTGTTAGAATGTAGCCTAATTTGAATTTATTGTCTACTGAATAACTAATTGGTCAGAGTCATGCTCTACTAATGCAATTAATTATATGTATGATTACTGGGTGTACAACTGAAAACAACTGATTAAAAAAAAGAATCGGAACAGTGATAAGTGAGCGGGAAACTGATATGAGTAATGAGTTATTCAGCTTTTTCTTCAGAGTTTTCTAAAAATAGCCAGGTGTTACCCTCTCAATGATTGCAAGATCTTATCTTCTTCTTTTTTATACAAATGTTCTATTCAAATTCGTGGCGGAAAGCTCACCGGTACATTATTGCTGATCCCCTTAAATTGGCTACATTAATACTGTGTGGCCCAGGTTATAAAAGAGACTATTTAGATCGAGATAAATAGCAATAATGTTGACGCCAATGTTTGATGGAGTAAGACTTGGTAAAACACGCTTGGTAAGACAATGGTAAAAGAGTTTACAAAGTCATTGGACAGCCTGTTCTGGTATGATCAGGCAAGCATCACCAAGCCCTGATATATTGTACTATTTGAATTGAGTTAAACCAGGGTTCGTGGGTTAGGCTGCTGAAATCCCGTTGCTTAACCGACGCAACATCCAGAGGAAGGAAAGATGAGTAGCGGGAGATGAGTTAAGGTCACTGACCTTGGCAACTCTGATGATGTCCGGTATGTGGAGGTAGGCCGCCACGGGTAGTAGGCCTTTACCTATCAGGTAAGCCTCGTCAGCTTTCTGCCTGTGGGGTTTTGAAAGGCACAACGACGTTAAAATGCCAATTGAACACACCGGAACCACACACAGGACACCATAGCAGGTCTGCCGTCATACCTATGCATCTGTCCCCTGTCCTGTTCGGAGTAGACGGCTACCGTACGGATCCCCAGCTCGGTACAAGCTCGGAACACACGGATTGCTATCTCACCTGTAGGGAGTTTGGGTGGGAGGAGAGAGTAAAAGAGAAATGAAGTGGAGCGGAGAACATTTAATAACGTTTTTCTGCAGTGGGGTGTCGAGTTCACATCCCGTCAAACGGTGCATACTAGCCTACGTGTCGTTGCCCTGGGGCACGAGCACCTTCACACTACGCGCTAGGATGCGTCACGAACTGCGGTGAAGTGATGAAGTGGCACCGGACGACTGCCAGCTGACTGTTGCACGTGTTTTATAATAGGAAAACACGCGTGAATTATCTGAGGCTAAACAGCGTGAATATATCCGGATGGTACCGTTTGTCACTCCGTCCCGTTTGTTCAACCGAACCGAAATGTTATGGGATTTTTACAACCGTTGTTGAGAAACGACTTATATAAGACTTTAAAAAAAGATATGAAGACAACTTTTTGGCGTTGCTTTTTAAACGGTCTTTAACGTTCTCGGTGGTCGTACTCATACGTGTTTATTTGTATGTATTTCATTCTTATCATGTTCCACTTTGCTGCAATGAACTCTAAAACCCAATGGACTCTTGATTTTCTTCCAGAGCTGTACTAAAGTTTATATTTTTATATAAATGATTTTCAATCGTTTGCTTATTGACCAGGTACGCGAGAAACTTTGTCTTCACAGGGATGAAGTGGCATTGTTGGGCGCTCCATATAGATTTTTTTGGAATATGTTTCTGTTTGTTCTGGACCCAAGCCTCTTGTAACTTTAGTTTGGTTTTGTTGTTCGGTGGTTATGACTTTGGTTTCCCAGTCCGTGCTATGAGTATCGCGCGTCCCGCATCCAAACCATAAAGGGCGTTATTAAAGCGGTCACCGGTCAAGTGTAGCAAGATGTCTAATTTAAGTATCCGCGGTCCCGCTTTAGCGCCGTAACCTTTGATCAATAATTGATTTAGCCTTCATCATCAATATTTGGTCAGTCGGCAGGAGGCAAAGGACAGCAGTTGCATCAAAGACCTTCTACAGCCAGTTGTTACACGCGTCACCAAAGGAGGTCAAATAGACACTCTAATTGGAATACCAACCTACATTATAATACCGCTACCAGCCGCAAGCCAGCCAATCACACATAACCAAATGAGTTAGATGATGAATATCAGACGTGTATTATTGAACACAAACCATTAAAGAAGAATCACATTTATTAAAGATATTGCACTGGCTAACTAGTATACCGTTTTTGTGATCACGTGGGAAAGGTCTCAGCTGTTTACCTGGAATGTTATTCAGTGACGACTAATGTCATGTCTTGGTGATTTTATTCAGCTACAGTGACAACGTATGTTTTGTTATAATTGGGGGGCGGGGCCTTACCTCGGTTGGCCACCATGACCTTTTTGATTGGTCGATATTCAAGGCATTGAGGGAGCATGTGGGAGGAGCGAGAGTGAAGACACGCCCTCTTCAATGCCAGCAACCCCAGGCACCCTTTACCCACCCCGGATACAAGCAGCAACATCCTGGAGAAGGAAGAGGTAAGGGATGGATGAGAGAGGGGGAGGGATGGATGAGAGAGGGGGAGGGATGGATGAGAGTGGGGGAGAGATGGATTTTAGAGAAATTCAGGGGGAGTGAGCAAAATACTGTGACCAGTAGGTATTAGACTACAAAAACAAGCATGGTGACAGGATGATGATGTTGATGACACCATGAGGGGGGGGGGGGTCCAATAAGTACAAACATACTTCAGCTCCCCCAAACATGCTCAGGGAGGTTTTTAATTTACAAAAGGTTGCAAGTGGGCAATGGACAAAAACAGGAGTAAATAAAATTAGTCTGGCCTTTTTTGGGGGGGGTTGTGGAGTATGACAATCTTATCCTTAACTTGGGTAATAGCAACCAGCTAGGGTGTCATCGCCCTGCCTCGACGTCTGTTGTGCCTTTGACAAACTGTTTGACTTTGTCTCAAAGTTTTCTCAATCAGAATTTGTACTATAGGAGATTTTGATCTTGATTGGTTGACGCCTGCGTCAAAGAAATTCTCTGAGCTAAACATGACTCCAATTGATGTGTGAGCCCACTCAATCCAAGTCCTAAAATCCAATGTCATCTTGCATGATCTCACACTGAATAAATAAGATAAATGTGTTGCTAGTGGGGTGTTATGGCGGATGTTACTGACCATTGCCAAGTGGTTTGTCAAATTTGCCAAGTTGTTGATTAGTCGGGCCTAAAGCCTCACAAGACTCATTAAATATGGGTTAGCGATATAACTCAAGCAAGTGTTTGATTTTATCAGTGCCAAATTCGTCAATGCTGTCGTTGTACTACATAAGCTTCTGAATTACCCTACTAAGGTGTTGAAGTAGAGCGACCTGAACTGCCTACAGTTAAGTTGGGCCAGTTTCCACTTCCACATGGTTTTAAAGCACAACATTGTGCTGGAATTTACCAGCAGTGACTGGGGATACGGTAGTGACTGGGGATACGGTAGTGACTGGGGATCCGGTAGTGACTGGGGATCCGGTAGTGACTGGGGATACGGTAGTGACTGGGGATACGGTAGTGACTGGGGATTCGGTAGTGACTGAGGATACGGCAGTGACTGTGGATACGGCAGTGACTGTGGATACGGCAGTGACTGGGGATACGGTAGTGACTGAGGATACGGTAGTGACTGTGGATACGGTAGTGACTGGGGATACGGTAGTGACTGGGGATACAGCAGTGACTGTGATGTACTGGCAGAGGAATTATACTGTTTATCTGCAGACCTGTGATTTTAACCATCTTTTATTGTTCCTTTGTCCTTTTATTGTTGTCTTCCACTGGTTTTGCTGCCTCAATAAGGTTTGTCTGAAACCACCGGAAAAACCAACTACGGACTCCCCTCACCTGGATGATTGGGTCTTAACCGAATCTGAGAGAGCTGCACTAGGGCTTCCTGGAAGGGCTTGACACCCCTGTCCTAGAGGCAGACGGTACGTCTATGTCTGTTTGAAGTTAATCTATTTTACAGGCCTCTGCTGCCTCTCTGAGGTGATAGCAGGTACTGCAATCTCAAGGCTCTGCCCAGGTCAAGGTGGGTATGATTTAGACAAAGCTTCAAAATGACCAAACATCACTTAGTGAAAACACACACACACTAAGTTTTGTAGCCATGGATATGCTTTGTCATGGTGATTGTACGTATTTGACAAGGTAATAGTTGGTTGAGGTCAAATGTTATACGAATATAGGGTGAAGAAAACAATTTGTCCCTATTCCCTCTATGAAACACTACTTCAGGCCAGGGCTTGTATAGGCAATAGGGCCCCATTTGGAGGGACTTGGGGTCTTTGGACCAGTGACGTGGATACATCTTTGTAATTCGGTGGCCCTTTGTACTTGTGAAGTGGCCAATGCGATGAGGTGGCCAATTTAAACCCTCAATCCAAATTGGTTATCCACAAATTGATTATCCACGGTGTTGAGTCATCCAGTGGCTTTTTCAGAGAAACACAAATACACAAAACAAACACACATACACACCAACACACAATTAAACAAACACACGCGCACTCAAAACATACAAACATACACACACACAGACACACACGCACCCAAAAAAAATTAACACAAACATAAAACAAACACACACACACACAATTAAAGAACAACAAATGTAGACACCCACACAACCCTCAAACGTTGCATGTTGTTGAGGTGACTGGGAAGATGTCAAATATATAGTCCCTGCACTTTCCCCTCACACCCTCCTCAACCACCATTGGCTGACATTCTCCTCCAATGGGTTTAGGAGAAGGGATGCGGGAAGCATGAGTTGATGTGTGATGATGATAGCGATGATGTCATTGTTTGCACCTAGTCTTTAGATTCCTTGATGTGACGATGTCCGACTGACAGCTCTTTTTCTGTAACAATCTGTGGACAAGTGATGTCTCTCTCTCCTTTACAATCTTTCTCTATGTAATGGTCTCCGGATGACTGAGATCTCTTTCTATGTTACGGTCTGCAGATGAGTGAAAGATCTCTCTCTATGTAACAGTCTCTGGATGACTGAGAGATCTCTCTCTTTATAACAGTCTCTGGATGACTGAGAGATGTCTCTCTTTATAACAGTCTCTGGGTGACTGAGAGATCTCTCTCTTTATAACAGTCTGTGGATGACTGTTACATTGAGTCACTGAGTGCACTCCCTTTTTCTGATGTATTCATGCAGTATCTCCCTCAGATCAGGCACAGTGATTGTATGTCAATGGATGTAAGATGACCGTTGGGGTTCGTTCCAAGACAACATTCGTACCTATCCTAACCTGAACCCTAAACCTTCCTAATCCAGTCGTCAAACAGTTATGATGCAGTGTGTCAGAATATCGTCTACCCCAATATAACCAAATATTACAACACTCAAGTTCTGTCCAACACACACACAAACACACACTCGGACCCTGCCCCTATTTGGCACCGAAGACGTAAGTGAGTATTTGGACACACTATTAGTCACCCATTAACTGACCACAGCTCAAAGTTCTGCCGGCGCTATTACCCGCCCCTTAACCCACATGCACACACACTGTCAATACAGTATCTGTCTGCCATTTGACCCCCTTAAGATAAGGGTCCTGTACGTGTGTGTGCGTGCGTGTGTGTGTTTTACAGTTTGTGAGGACAAAAAGATCAGTGCAAAGGATCGATACCTTGAAGAAACGTATGCCTTCTTTCATCCACTGATAACTTCTTTAGTTATCTGCACATTAGAAGAGCCTCTGTCCATAAACCCCCGAGTGTGTTGTGGTGCTGTCACATTTTCCCAACGTCAAAGGCAAATTATTATGTTGTGTATTTGATGCATTTCAGCCTGACCGCCACAGAGAATTTCAAGGTGAAATTAGAAGATGAGCACCTTTGTTCTGTTGGTCTGGGTGGAATGCTTTGGAGTCCTTTCAGATCTGCTCAATCAACTCCTGGCAATGTCTCATATAATTCAAGATTGTAGGTAGACTATGCTAATCAAAGACAGAGCTAGGTCCCAACAATGGTAAACATTCCTAAAATGTGTGAGTAAGTGAGTGTGAGTGTGTGTGAGCGTGTGTGTTTACGTGTTTGTGATGGTTTCAACTGAACGGACCTGTTTTATGTTGGACTGGTCATCCTTCAAAACGTTAGATGAAAGCCAGAGCTGTTCATTCATCCACACACTTCACATCTTCCACCCTAGTGGTTTCCCTCTCTCTCTCCCTCCATCTACCCTTCTTTATCTATCTCTCTCTATCTATCCCCTCTCTCTAGCCCTCTTTATACCACTCTATGCCTCTATGTGACAATGTGTAGTGTGTCAATATGAAGCTTTCCATTGCTCTGCGAAGCTCTACGTAGCTCTACGTAGCACCACGACGCACTCCGACAGAGCAGCCGGAGATACTAGGAACCACGTGGCCTGGGGTTAAAGGTCACCCGCATCCATGAGCGGTAGGATATTCAGTCTGATCACGTTTTCTGCCTGACAGGCGCCTCTTCCTCAGACAGCATCGTCATCCTCACTGTGACCTTTGCTGTCGTCACCCCGTTGTCATTTTCATCAGCAGTAGCCGGGGAGGAGAGCGATCGATATCGTGATCAATTAAAACAAACACTGCGCTCCTCGCCACCCTCTCAACACACACACACACAGGACCAGTGGGCGGACCGCAGCTCCGACCTCACGCAAACACATTATTACCGTTCTTCAAAGAACATTGCATTTCGGCGCTCAGAGGAAAGGCCACTTTTACAGGGAAACATTGTCCGGCATCATTGCGGGGCTCTATCTTTGACGCCCCCCAAAAATCATTGCTTTTTTTTTTTCTTTTAGAGCCCAAAGCGACGTCCCAGCTCCGGTCTGTCCATTCCAGTGGCCACCGAGCACGGCTGTGAAACGTGAGGCTGAGTTACCCAAGAGAGCACAAACACAAGCGGCAGTGTGCTTTGCAGACCGACGCCAAACAGGCCGGGTTCAAAGGTTAGAAGTGGATGAGCTCAGTGGACGGGCATGATTCAGGATGCCATCCCTCTGTTGCAGCCACTGTATGTTTGATGTGCACGGCACTCGTCCCCAAGCACGCACACAATCACACCGGCTCTCGAACTCTCAAGCTAAGTTGTTATAACCCCTGGGTATTACCTTTGCACAATATAAAAGCGACATTACACAGTTCTACGCCAAAAAAGTAGAACTGTGTAACAAAAACACATACATACATTAAAGAAACACACTAATTTCACTTTTAAAAATCCTATATTCTAACTTAAATTCGCACACACATGCTGAAACGCACAAACACACAGCAGTACTTACTTGTTTTGCAGACGTCTTAGGAGAATACACTTTCAGCGCCCAGCAGCAAACAAACCCAGTCAACCAGTTTGTGGGAGTGTGTGTGTGTGCGAGAGAGAGAGAGAGAGAGAGAATGTGGTCCTACACGCACACACACACCGGGTTAAGAGGCAGAGGGGAGGGAACACTGAGTGATGGAAGGATGAGCAACTCCTCTAAAAAGTGACAGTTGCATACACACACCTCAGTATTGGGTTTCACCGGTCTCTTTTTTGTGGATTTGGAAGCTTGACGTTGTGTCTGTTGTTAATATGCAGGTTTGGCATGGTACCTGTCTGTCGGTTGTCAATTTGGATGATTGGTGTTTTACCAGTCTGTCTCTCCTATCTTGCCTCTCTCTAATCTTTCACTTTTCAGTCATTATGCAACAGTCACTGTCTTGTCCCAAAGACCAATCAGAGATCTATGAGAATTAGAGATAAAGAATGTGATAAATATCTCTTTGTACCTAGAATAAACGCCAAATATTTGGACATGTCATTTGTTTTCCTACGTCCTGACCAGCAGCCACTTTAAGATCCAGATGCATGACGCTTACTTGGGTGAATCAATCACAAAGTTTCACAGAGATGATGCATATCTTTCCAGCTTGTTGAAAATTAACAAAAGTTGTGAGTGTAATATTGTATGGACAGCCAGCGTAGTTCAAATTATTCCTTAGTTTTGCTTCCAAAAATCACCAAACCATGTTTCATTCAAGCTAGGAAGCACTAGATTCCTTTTAACAAGCAAAATGTTTAGCCACCGGTGGTTAGCTAGAAGCATTTGTTACCTACAGCCAGTGAGGACGAAAGGTAACAGTGAATGTTTTTGACGCTGGCGATACGTAATCAGGATTCCCCATGCCTGTGTTTTTGGCTAGCTACTTAAATTAGCTGTTAACACCAAACAATACAGTAATGAATGCTATTAGCGAGATAACCAATGTTAATGAGTAGCTAGTAAAACTAGTTTTTTACTAGCTAGTACAATTTCCAACACTGTTAGACTTGCTATTAGACTCAATTACCCATCTCTCCTCCTCAACCCTTACCCCACTCCTCAACCTTCCGCTCCTCCCCTTACCCCACTCCTCCCCCCTTCCCTGCTCTTCAACACTCTGCTCCTTCCCCCTAAACTCCTGTCCCCACCCTGATTCAGCTAATGTCCAGTACTGTCTATTTGTAAATCTTAATTTTTCTCCTCACTTTCTAGTTGTCCTCTATTCCATCCCCTGACCTTTGTCCTATATCCTACAACATTCAGGTAGCTGCAGCTGACCAACAGGCATTCAGAAGACCTTTGTCCTATATCCTTCAACATACAGGTAGATGTAGCCTACCTTCAGTCATTCAGAAGTCAGTGTACCTTGACAACAACATCCCAGACGCGTAAATGTCAGCTCACAAAACAAGCAGACAACACACACACACACACATATATATATAACAAGTGCAAGTTTGCATAGTTATGGAAAGTCATCAGACCCCCAAAACATTTAGAAAAGACAGTGTTGGTATTCAATCAGAACCCCCCAGGAAGACCCAGGGCTGAACCCCCCAGAGGTCCAGGCCAGAAGACACCGCTCACACACAGCTGTGGTTAACCACTGCGACTACTCATGAACTATCTCATGAAAGAGACATGAAAGTCTCATCGCCACGGGGTGTGTGTGTCTGTGCGTGTGTGTGTCTGTGCGAGTGTGTGTGTCTGTGCGTGTGTGTCTGTGTGTACAGGTCAGCAGCAGCGTTGCCAGATGGGCCTGTTACTCCGGAGAAGTGGGCTATTTATATTGACACTGTGTGGGCAAAAATGCTCTGGGGCGCCTCGATTAGGTAGACACGTTTGTGCGGGAAAAATTGCTTCCGGGCATTTTCTTACTGTAGGTGGCTGGATTTCAGATGGGTTTTGTCAGCATAGCGTCAATGAGAACTGGCAACCCTGGTCAGTGAATCTCAGAATCTTACATCGATCATTGGCCACGCTGTTCATGTGTCCTGGCGCACACGCTCACAGCTAAAGCTGGCTTCTGCAGTTGCTAAACACATTTAAAGCTCAATCTGCGGTTTCTACGTACCACATAATAACTAATTGCCGACACTCGAGCCTATTTTATAGCAAGCACGACAATCAATTAGCGGTTGTCTTCTAAAAAATGCCTTTCCGTTTTAAAACGTACACGATTTAAAGTTGTTTTCTTATCACATTTCTGATCATATACAGTATATACATTAGGTATATTATATCTGCTAGGCTATATGCTCTCAACCGCAAATGTAAGCTTATATTTTACCTTACAATAGATTTTATATAAGTTTAGAATGATTGTGAGTGTGAGGTAATGATGATGTCTTGTTTGGCATCACAGTTATGTTGGCACATGTGCAGATGTCTGTTACTATGTTTTGGTTGCTGGCCCAGTTCTCCGGCACACCTGTGGAATTCCACACCTGTGTGGAAATGTTATTGCTATCACCTGAGCAATAGATAGAACCAAGCAGAATCAATAAGGTAGATAGCCAGCCTTGATAAGTAATCAGAAATAAACAAAGGGTTTTCTGGGTCAGGTGTTCTTTCGCTTGCTGAGTCAATAAGTCCAAGCCTGTTCCCAGTTGCGTCACCCCGGGCTAATAGGCAACAGCGCCACCTGCTGGCTGTGTGTTATACATCTGGTAGTTATGATGATATGATTTGCGTCACCGTTTTGGTTCCATGGATGGTTGTTACATTAGATGTTCTTGAGGCAGCTTCAGATTGCGACTGTTTCAGCCCGGCTCATTGACAGATGTGACACAGATCTCTTCTCTGTTTAAGATAATCTTCCTTGTTTGGGCTGATCTTCTCTGTCCGGAACTTTTCAGTTTGTGCTGATCTTCTCTATTTGCACTGACCATTTCGATTTGGGCTGATCTCTGTTTGGGCTGGTCTTCTCTGTTAAGGATGGTCTTCTCTGTTAAGGATGGTCTTCTCTGTTAAGGATGGTCTTCTCTGTTTGGGCTGGTCTTTTCTGTTTAAGATGGTCTTTTCTGTTTAAGATGGTCTTTTCTGTTTAAGATGTTCTTTTCTGTTAAGGATGGTCTTTTCTGTTTAGGCTGGACTGTTTTGGTGTGATTGGCTCATTCTAATGAAGCTGTCTTTCCCCAGTTTCATGGTCGGGTCATTAATCATGGTGAATTTGTCTTCACTTTAGTATTGTTATTAGTTCTCATATTAGTGCGAAGAAGTAAATGTGTCAGTGAAACATTTCAGTGCCTTGTGCTTGGGTGGTACAGTGGTCTGACCCACTACGCCCGGATGTGTTGTAATCCACTACGCCCGGATGTGTTGTAATCCACTACGCCCAGATTAGGACACATACTCCAGAAGAATGTGTTCTAATACGGCCCTCAATGGAACTGTTACTAGGCAATAGGTGAATCAAGGAAGTCCTTTGTTGTTTCTTTATTCCTAGTCGTTAACTGGAACGGTTTTATTCCTGAATGCGCGTATGAATAAGTAATAAGGCACAAGGGGGTGTGGTTTATGGCCTACTTACCACAGGTTAGGGTTAGGGATGCCTGGATTCCACACACACACCCTCGGGAAATGGATTTGAAACGTTTTTCCTTTTTAGATTTACATCGGCTCCTTTTCTTGTTTAAACCGTTACAGACAATTTCAAGCTTATCCAGAATTGAAGCTTAGCTGGCTACGTCATTGACCTGGCTGAGTAGTAGATCTCTCTGCCATATACTTCATCATGTCCCAGAAGTTATACTCCAAAGTGACCACAGATAGATTCAATAATTTCGTACCCACAGACCTTTTGACTGTTGACATGTTACTCTACTGACCTCCAGTTACGAAAAATCATTTTCAACTTTTTTTTCGGGAGTCGATGCCAGACCACTGACTCATAGAGAATCCTCTGTGAATGGTTTAGAATTGCTCTGGGTACAGGTTTGACATGAGGGATTCCTGTATAGTGACATTCTTGGCTGGTTAGGTGGTGTCTGTGTGCCTATGACATGACAGCCTGGAACCCTCGATGACAGCCTGGAACCCTAGATGACAGCCTGGAACCCTAAATGACAGCCTGGAACCCTAAATGACAGCCTGGAACCCTAAATGACAGCCTGGAACCCTAGAATGTTGGTGCAGAATACTGCACTTTAAAGGAACAGTGTAATTATATAGGTCCCTTGTCTAAAGTACTGTACTATATAGAGAATATGGTGTCATCTCTATGTGTGTGTTGTGTCCTGTTTTCCCCATGTCCTGTGAATGCATCCTTCCCTGATTCCTTACAGGTGCTACCTGTTAACTCAGTACTTAAGCCCTTGTGTTTCTAGTCTCTGTGTCTGTGATTGTTACTTGTCTGCGTGTCAACTGGTACGTGTTGTACCAGTTCCTGTCTTGGTAGCCCAGGCCCTAGAGGCTGGTTGTTATTTTCCTTGTGCAAGTTGCATGACCGTTGGCTTTGCTAAACCTCCTGAACATTTCGTGCCGAAATAAACAGTCAGCGACGGTTTCCCCGCGCCTTGGTCCTTCTTTTCACAACACGCATTACAGTACTGTACTATATAGGGAATATGGTGTCATCTCTCTACAATGCACTGGTGTGAAGTACTGTACTTTATAGGGAATGAGGTGTCATCTCTCTACAGGGCACTAGTGTAATGTACTGTACTATATAGGGAATAGGGTGCTGTCTCTTTACAAGGCACTGGTTTAAAGTACTGTACTATATGGGGAATAGGGTTTCATCTCTTTACAGGGCACTGGTCTAAAGTACTGTATTATTTGGGGAATAGGGTTTCATCTCTTTACAGGGCACTGGTCTAAAGTACTGTATTATTTGGGGAATAGAGTTTCATCTCTTTACAGGGCACTGGTCTAAAGTACTGTATTATTTGGGGAATAGGGTGCCCTGTGGCATGTAGATTCAGTGCTTTCCCTGTATTCTTTCCTGGAACCATTTTAATTCTAGAACCCTCAATGTCACACTCCAGAAGGCTCCAGTTCAGAGGCCAGAGATCCACACAGGACACACCCCAAAAAGGCTCCACACTGCCAGGAAAAACATCCCCTTTCGCGGGGAGGGGGGTGTAGCACTCATCCCCAGTTAAACATCAACCAAAACGCACACAACATTGCCTTGGAGCAGAGCCTCTTAGAGAGCTGTAGAGGCTAGATGTGCATCCGCCCGTCTACATGTGCCTGTGTAGGTCAATAACACCCACCCCCGGGCAGTTGAGTGCATGTTCAAGCGGAGTAGGAGACTTGAGGACGCCAGAAAAAAACAATACAGGTTTATGAACTTCAAAGCATTTAAATAGCCTGCTTGATACAAAACAAATGGCGTCTTCATCAAATAGCTTTTAAATTAACAACAGATAGTTTGAAACACAGCATTAGGATTCCCAGCCAATCGGTTCTATTCGTTCACATTCTAAAATGCTACTGCGGCAAGATTTAACCCACCCCCCTCTGACCCCCAGACCCCTTTACACTCCCGGGTCATAGTAGAACACCTGCGCAGGGTCAGAGTTCCCATGAAATAAGTTCCAGGATTGTTGGAGAGATAGAAGTGGGGCCGGCCCTCTTTGGATAGGGGCGGAGTCAATAAGAGTGACACTGTTGCTATTGGTTACGATGTTGGTGCTGGGGATGTTCAGGAAACTCTTGTTGTTGACAGTGTGAGCACCTTGCTGGCTGTTGTTGTTGCCGGCGACGGGGCCTGAAAGGTAGGCCAGACCTGAAGCCAGGGAAGTGGGTAGATTGTTGCCCCGGTTGGAGGGGAGGTTCAGGGCAAGGTTGTGCCCATGGCCAGGGTGTCTCCAGTCTTCCTGCTGCTGCCTATGGATCTTCATGTGGGCATTGCGGCTCTTTATCTTGTAGAACATCCTATAGAGCGAGGGAGGGAGCGGACATTATGAACGAGGGAGTGGATTGTTGTAGAGATGAGATTGAGTGCATTGGTGTTAAACTGTTGTTCATTCATCCACCCCGATTGTTCAGACTTACTTTCCACACTGCTTACAGGGAAAGTTTGTGGCCAATGACGGAGCTGGAACCACTCCCTCCATTGAATGAGAAAGAGAGACCACCTGTAAAAAGACGTAAATAGTTTCTCTCTTGTTGCCCCCCACAACAAGATAATGACGCTGAGACACAATAAAACACGACCAGTCACATTAGCGGAGAGACCGTAAGGCCCTGGTGCCTGAACACCAGCATCAGCATGCAAAGCGCCCTTAAGCATTGACTACAAATTAAATAGACCAAAAGAAACGCGTGACGGCTTATATAGAGGTACAGAGAGACATGGGAGGGGGGGAGGAATATTTAGGATGGACAGAAAGAAAGAGAGAGGGGGGGTGAGAGAATTGGAGAGACAATGGAGAGAACCAAAGGAGACAACCAAAGGACAGAACTAAAGGAGAGAACCAAAGGAGAGAACCAAAGGAGAGAACCAAATGAGAGAACCAAAGGACAGAACCAAAGGACAGAACCAAAGAAGAGAACCAAAGGAGAGAACCAAAGAAGAGAACCAAAGGAGAGAACCAAAGGAGAGAACCAAAGGAGAGAACCAAAGGAGAGAACCAAATGAGAGAACCAAAGGAGAGAACCAAAGGAGAGAACCAAATTGGCCAGAAAAGGGGAGGGCAGAAAAAGACATGACACGTCCTCCTCACACTTCTCTGTCCCACCATCTCTCGTTCCTCCTCCCTCTGTTTCGTCTGCTTGTCCCCAAGCCTCTTGGAGAGGTAGTAGAACTCTACACACTGAGACACACACTTAGTCTGCACCTGAAACACACAAACACACATGCATACACACACACACAAATATATAAACACCAAACAGGCTTCTTTTTGAAATGCTGTTGTTGTTTGTTTGTTGTTCTGTTTGACACAGGAGCGTTACACTACCATCCGCTGGATCAGGGTGAAGTCTTTTCCATGGGTCGTCAATGCTTTACTGAACAGAAACCTCTCGGTCTGTGACCATACGTCACTTCCTGGGGTAGGAAAGGTCGAGGAGCAAAAGAGAAGTGTGGGAAAAGGGCAAGATTTCAGGAGAGGGGATGAAAGAGAGAAGCAAAGAAAAATGGCGGGGGAAACAATCAAAAGGGAGAACTCTTTTTTATCATAAATAATTCACTTCTTGGCTTGTTTCTTACGTCATTTACCGACTAAAGGTGACAGACTGTAACAGACTCTTATCCCATTAATATCAGCTGTGGTCGGGTGTAAAAGGTGGGTTTTTCTTATCCCATTAATAATAGCAGGTGTGGTGTATTTGATGTTTTGATGTGGGTTGGGGTTACATGGTGTTTCATTTCACCCAAAATACTGAAAAGAACTGTTCTGACGCACACACACACACACACACACACACACTCTGCCTATTAATAGACTAATAGAATGTGTATAGAACAGCCTTCTTGGTATAATAGGAAACATGCATCCAGGCTGTTTGATGGCGTCAGCAGCCTGGCGAAATAGATCTGAGAGCTTGTTCTCTGTTTGTTCTGGTAATACAACAGAGGAGCGATGACCCTGTCAGGCTGATTTATTTACAGAGTTGTCAGAACAGGTGGAGGAGGGAAAATATGAGGCTGTGAAGATGTGTTTTGGGTCATGAGTGAGAGGTTAAAGGTTAGGGATATGAGGAGAAATGTAATGGCAGAGATGGGAGAGGTCAAGGGGTGGGTTTTAGAGGAGAGTATAAGGGGTAAGGGGTTTAGAGTTAAAAACTTAAAGGTTAGATTTTAGAGGTACCACGTTTAAGGTGATGGTTTAGACGTAAGGGGTTGAAAGTTTAGAGGTGAGCGGTTACAAGTGGGTGTTTAGAAAAAAGTGGTTTAGGAGTAAGTTGTGTCAGGGTGAAAGGTCAAGGCTGAGAGGATTGGGGTGAGAGGTCAAGGCTTAGAGGATTAGGGTGAAAGGTCAAGGCTGAGAGATTTAGGGGGAGAGGTCAAGGCGGAGAGGTTAGTGGTAAGACATTACCAGCGTAATTGTATTCTCCCACGGACGGGTTAGAGAAGAGCAGCTTCTCCACTGTGGCCTGTGAGGGGGATGACAGAGGATGACAGAAAGACAAAGGGATGAGTGAAATATAAACATGAATTAACCACCGCCTGTATTTCTGCACGTAGGACTGTACTTATTATCAATGGATCAATGAATAATGATCGACTGGGGTTATGATTTAGGCCGTGTTCTATTTGCGTGAGGGGGTGTGTCTTCTCACCAGTATGTCTCCATGGCAGCGGTAGAGACAGTGAAGGGCCAGTTCTGTGTTGCTGCCTCCTCCAGGCAGACAGCTGGAACTGCACACCGACAACACAGCCTCCGCTGCAGAAGACAGAGAGCATTACCGGGGGAGAAACAACAGATGAACCACAACCATGCAGTTAAACTCATTAGAAGAGGCCTCCACTGGCCAAAAGGCCCACCCTGCCCAAAGGCCTCCACAGGCCAAAAGCCCCCCCACTGGCCAAAAGCCCCCCACTGACCAAAAGGCCCCCACTGCGCCATTTAGGGATTCTACAATTGCAGCGTAGACATTGGAAGAGACTTCCAACCTCTACAGCTGTTCCTTGTGATCCTGTCAGGAGTCGTGGAGGGGTCTATAGGGGCGACGGGAAGCTTTAGGGGGGCAGTTTTGTCACCCACAGGGTTAGAATGACATGGATAACGATCAAGGCCTTCAGATGTCAGGTAATGAACAGAGCATTCTTTCCTCAAATTTGTTTGACTAATTCGTAAATTGCTTACATTATTCCTACTGTCAAGTGAAAAGATTGACTAAATGACTAGCAAATCAGTAAAACGTTTACATAAAGGTTGACTGTGAGTTTAAAGTTCCTACCTTGCTTCTGAATAACAGAACTCTTCTCAAGACCCTCCCATGGCTTCCACATTAACTCCTCATTGGGTGACGATTCCTCTGACAACGCCCCTGATCCCTCCATCCTCTTTAAACAGGATGGCAACTCAGCCTGGAATCCTGGACCCAGGTTAATGCAGCTGGAAAATGAATTCATGAACAAATGCACGATCAAAAAAAGTCAACATTAAAAAGTCAATTTTGTTTTGTTCCGGTTGTAGCATCAGGGAATGAGAAATGCTCACTAATATGGATGTCAAGGTCGAGAAACCAGCTCTTGTTGTGCATTGGAAATATCTGGCCTCAACACCACATGATGCAATTCTATTTGTGTTTGGATGAATGACAAGTCCATCAATAACTCAGTGACTGAACCAAGACATAACGTGGAAACAGACAAATGCGTTACCCACAGACGACGCTGAAAAAACGATTGACATCATCCATCCCTACTCACGGAAGAATAGAACAGCCCTCCTCTACATCTGTCCCTTCCATCACCCGTCTCCCAGGAGGTGCGAGGAGGGAGGAGAGGAGCCCGGCTCCCTTGCGCTGAGGGTTCAGCATGGGCAGAGGGGTGTAGTGGACACTCCTCCCCAACCCCTTGGCCTCGCACTGCCCTCTCCTCCCCTGCGACAGGAGCGGACTGGCGTAAGGAGTACCTCGATACACCACTAGAGGCAGTGCACCGTTCAGCTGGGGGCCGCTGGGGGGAGGGGAGGAGGGGGGGAGGGGGGGAGAGGGGATGAAGGCGGCTTCCGCCGTAGACTCGAGACCTGTGAAGGATGAGAGAGGGGATGGATGAGAGAGGGGAAGGATGAAAGAGGGAAGGATGAGAGAAGGGAAGGATGAGATCGGGGAAGGATCAAACACACAGAGAGACGGACGTTTACCGTGGCGCAGAGTCCTCCCCTGCCTCCCGGTAATCGCTGCCTCCTCACAGGACACGTAGGCGGGGCCCGAGGGGTCAAAGGAGACATTGCCCTCGACAACACCGAGGTCACCCGACTGCTGCAGCCAATGGGAAAGCGGGAGTTTCCACATGAGTGCGGAGGGGTGTGAGGAGTGGATCTGCTGGAGGGGGGGAGGGTGGAACTGGCCCGCTCCACCGCCGCCACACCCGGAGAACGGGGGGAGTCCAAAGCCCCCGAGAGACGGGGGTGGGGTGAGTTTTGGGGGGGACAGGGAGGGAGGGGGGAGGGGGGTGGGAGGAGGGCTGAGGACGAGGGGGAAGGGATGAGGAGGAGAAGGGACAGTGGGCGAGTCCGTGAGCAAGTCGTAACTGTCGTTTTTCATCCACTGCGCGATTGGCTGTGCTGCGAATCCGAAATTCACCATACCGGAACCCCCGTTGGAGATTCTGTTGCCGGCGATGTTGCGTCTGAAGCAGAACGCCTCAGAAAAGGAGTCCAGTTTCTGCTGGAACCCGCAACGCCCGCCACTAGCCCCGCCTACGGTCTGGGAGTAGGAGAGCATTGAGGCCCAGTCCGGTCGGTACCCGCCAGCTCTCTCACTGCCCTCCCCAGCTATGGCATCCTGATCTGGGGTCGAGGGACTCACCCAACACCCAGGCTTCATCTGGGCCTCTGGGGAAGCCAGGCCATCTCCCTCTGCTGTGCCGTCGCCCCTGGGGTCATCCTCACCCCCCGGGCGATGCGTTCTTAAACTCTCGTCCCCAGCGAAAGACTCTGCCTTATTGACAGAGGTAGTGCATCCGTTGTAGAGACGATCATCTCTTTCAACGTGGCTGGTGTGGCCTTTAAAGTAACCACCTAGACCGTCTCTGATGTCCTCATAGTTCCTGCCGTAGAAGACCTCCGTGTCACGGCCCTCGTCGGCTCTGGGAAGTAGATCCTCTCTGGTGTTGGAGCCCTCGTCTGTTTGCTCTTCACACCTGTCGCCATAAAACACACTGTCCCCCCTGGAGACGTCGTCCAGCCTGTGAAAGACATCGTCCTCGTATTGGCCGTCATCCGCCCGGTGGTACTGTTCGCCGCCGCCGTCTCTATCGCAGCCCTCGTCCCTCTGGCCTTCGAAGTCCCCACTATTGCCGCCACGCCCAAAATCATCCCTCACGCTCAAGCCATCATCCACCGTCCCACCTCTGGGCCTACCATAGACCGCCTTATGCTGTTCCCCGTGACCACTCCCGCCATCAAAATCATCCCCTATGCCCAACACATCATCCTCCATCCTCCTAGTGCCGTAGCTAGCTTTCTGGGCTAGAAGGTCGCCGCCTCTCCCATTGAAACCGTTGTAGTTATTAGCTATCGCTACATCATAGCCAACAGTGTCAACAAAACCCCTTTCGACCTCCCCACCCATGTAGCTGTCTTTGCTGCACCCAGAATAGGGGCTTGAATCTGGGCAGCTGTTCCGGGCTGCTCCTTCATAAGGCTCCGGGGGTGCCTGGGGCTCCGGGGGCTCCGGGGGGTAGTGGCAGGGTGCCTGGCCCAAAACGGGGCTCCCGATGCTAGTGTGGAAGTGACGGGAGAGGTGGGCGTGATGCTGGAGCAACAGATCCTGGTAATTATGGGGAGTCGCGGGCTGAAGCGACGTTCTGGTTGCCATGGGGACGGTCTCCGGTGGCCACAGAGAAGGTCTGTGGTTGCCATGGGGTCGGTCTCTGTCAGCCATGGGGGCGGTCTTTGGTCTCTCGGTGTGTGCCGTGCGCTGGGATTGAGGGACCTCTAGTGGTTAAGATGAAGAGGTGCAGACATGGTGAATCCTCGGGAGGGAGAGGGAGAACTCTGGGAGATGGAGGGAGGGAGGGAGGGAGGGAGTTGAAGGGAAGAGAAAGAAAAAGAGAGAGATAGTGAAGAACGAGAAGAGATTAGAGGGAACGCAGAGAACGTTGACGTTATCTTGTTTAACCGCCTGTTCCTATGACAACGTCACGCTGACATCAATCATGGGAGCAGGGTTACCTTGGCGGCAAAGGAATGCAGCTATCATGGCAACCAGCCTGTAAATAATGACAGGAAACACATATATTTTCAAATGGGCCATCAAGTGAAACCCTTTTTCACTCAGTGTACAACCAGAAACATGTTGCTGTGCCCTGAGTGTTCCTGAAGAACTTCCCCCGTGTGGCTTTCACCAGCATACCAGCCCCCCCGTGGACAGGCCAGGCATCATCGGGACCACCTGGCTGAGAACCGTTGTACTTAGTGATGTTGTAACCATGACGTCAAACCCCATGATGGGCATGTTAGCTAACTCTGTGATGAGGTCACAATCAGTAAATGAGGTCAATACGTTTGTGTTTCTAAACACGCGAAGACCCAAATGGCGCAACATCATTTTGTTGGGTTGTCCGCCAGGGCTCCGGTGCTCATGGGAGTCAAACTGACCGCATTATTTATTGAAGGTTTGAGAGATCCCGAAAACATTATGAAAAACGAGAACGTTCTGGGGCAGTCTGGCCTACCGGCTGCGGTGAGATTTAGCGGTAGTAGTTATATCAGTAACCAGATTTAGCGGTAGTAGTTAGATCAGTAACTACTCGTTACTGTGCTAGCTGGGTGATGTTTCAGCCTCCGTCAGGGCGAGCATCTCCCACCTGAAGCGTGGTTTGTCAACACAGAAAGGTCTCTGACACAAACTTCTGTTAAACACGTACCTGAAGACGTGGGGAAGACCTCCGGAACCAAAACCATTAACGTCGCCCGTGACAGTGTTTACAACTTGTAGAAACATCGCACATTCAAACTGCCATTAAATTCAGAGCACATCGGTTCAGATCGACAGCTTGTCAGGACACCACCTCTCAGTCTTTCTTCGCTGGCGTTTCGATCATTGTCTTATCTTATCTCGTGTCTGTCTGTTTTTTAATATGACAGAGAGAGGCAAGAGAAAACGTAGGATGTTTTACTGATAAGTAACTATCATTTCTCCTTCCCATAACTTCTTGAGTACCTCCCACATTTCGTTGTCTCTCCTCGCCGTTCTCAGGGACTTCACGAGGCTCTATAATTCTCTGCGTCAGTTAACAGAACAGAGGAAAAAAACAAACAATGTGTCAACATACGACATCCATACCCAGTCACTTGCACGAAGACACGAAGACACACACACACACACACACAAGTATCTTGATCAGTTACGCTTACACACACAGTTAGGCGCTCGCACACACCACACATCCACACTCTGCAAACACACACAAACAAACAAACACACACAAACAGACACACAGTGGCAGGTGGTGACAATCTAAAGGTAACAATGTAACACCCATCCTAACCCCTCCTCAACACTCCTTGACATGCCACCTAACCCTCCCTCCCCCTCCCTCCCCCCCTCGCAACCACATCCTCAGGAAGTGTAGTTATGGATCTCCCTCTCTATCTTTATCTCTCCCTCTCTATATATCTCTCTCTCTCTTTCTCTCTCTTTTTTGACACAAACACGACTTTCTTTTTCTTTTGTCTTCATTTGAGGTTGAAGAAGAGTCCCACAAGCTTGGGTCTTGTAAGGCCAGGGTTTCGGGTTTGATTCCCACGAGGGACCCACAAGAAGAACCCTGCCAAGGCATGCACATGTGATCCTGCACGTCTAGATAAGGGCTTCTGTTGAAAACATACAATGAAACGCTGACGTGCGATTCCAGCCTCTGCGGTCTGGTTAATGTCCGGCCGAATAAGCCAGAGTGTTGCCGTGGGTTGTGACCGGGGACGGGTAGTAGAACTGCCATGTCCTGGTTCCGGAGACATCCTGATATCCCAAGGCAGCTGGTGGCGTTGACGTTTGGCAGTAGAAGTGGGATGTGTGAGCCAGCCGGCGGGGGGGGAGACGGGGGGGGGGACAGCTGTGCGATAAACGTTTGGTTCCTGACATAACGCAGATGGGAGGTGGCTTTTTGGACCTCGTTTCCTTGCGGCAACGACCTAGAAATGTTTGAATGTTTCTTAATGTAATTAACTTTGGGTTCAAATTAAGTATTTGAAATGGGTGTTAATGGCAGTGTGTGTTTGCATTTGGGGTGTGTGTGTGTGTGTGTGTGTTTGTGCGTGGGCGAGTGTAGATGACAGCCTAGTTGTTTACTGGAGCAGAGCGAGGATCTCTAGGTTAGTCAGCTGACAGGAAGTCACTACCCAGAAACACACACACACACACAACCTCTCTTTACAGAGAGACAGAGTAAGGAAACAGGGAACCCTCTAAACCAACCAGCGAACACCCCGTTCTCTCTCACCCACACATAAACATACACACACACTTCCACACACACATACACACACAAACATACACACACACACATGCACACACACGCATACACTAACACTCTCTCACCCTTCCCTCAGTACCTAATCAGTGCCTGAGGCTGTTTGACAATTGTTCTTTTCACCATCCATACCAAACTCCATGAAGTCATCCCAAGTAACCAGAGAGAGTCGGAGTGGGGGAGAGAGGGAGAAGAAGGTTGGGGGAGAGAGGGAGAAGAAGGTTGGTGGAGAGAGGGAGAAGAAGGTTGGGGGAGAGAGGGAGAAGAAGGTTGGGGGAGAGAGGGAGAAGAAGGTTGCAAGAAAGAGGGAGAGAAATGATGAGAGATGGAGAGAAGGAGAGGGAAAGAGAGGGAGAGGAGAGGTGGGGGAGAGAGGGAGAAGGAGGTTGGGGGAGAGAGGGAGAGGAGAGGAGGGGGGTCTATATTTGGCTCCTCCACAACATATTACTACAGTATGAATACATCACATAGAAACCTCATCATCCCCATCACAGAGAACTCCTAAATCACTGGAAAATAATAACGTTAGACAGTATCAAGACACACAGAGACCCAGAGACAGACAGAAAGATAACAACATGTATATAGTGCAATATGTTTAGTTCCCTGTTGTTCTGTATTATTAATATTATATATATATAACCCTAACCCTATATATATAGATATATATTCTTGCTAATATTTTGCTCAAACCTTGTGACTGTACTGGCAATATGTACTCATGTGTTTCATGCCAATAAAGTGAATTACATTTAATTGATAGACAGATAGGCAGAGAGATCGACTGTATCATCTCAAATTGAGAGGGATCTAGAGACAGACAAACAGACAGACAGAGAGGCAAACAGATATCTACCTCAGATCGTTTGATAAAAGCCCCATCAAACATTAATACATTTCAGTATCTGTGAAATATCGCAATGTGCAACATCAGCAACGGAACCAGTGTCAGCAACTCATTTCCCTCGTCCCTCATATACATTTTTTCTTGTTAAATAACCAATAATACATAATTAAAAATTCCTTTATACTTGCAATAATTGTGTGTTATGTTTATTCAGGATTTCAAAGTTATTGTTTTAACGTATTTGTCATCCTTTTTTTATTTTCCAATTGCACTAGTAATTAGAAGATAATAGTGATTAGTTTAATGGGTAGGTGAATGTGTGACTCTAGTGAAGGTGATTGGTTTAATGAGTAGGTGGATGTGTGACTGGTGAAGGTGATTGGTTTAATGGGTAGATGGATGTGTGACTTGTGAAGGTGATTGGTTTAATGGGTAGGTGGATGTGTGACTGGTGCAGGTGATTGGTTTAATGGTTAGGCGGAAATACTGTGCTGAGTAGTACAGTGTAAATCGGTTTAGTATTCAACCTCTTTTACCATAACAGCAGTGTAGAAGTCACCAGGTTCACAGCTGGGAGGAGGTGTGAAAACCCTCCAGGTCAATGGGCCATAAAGCTCAGAAACATCGTAGTCATTGAGCTTTGGGCTTTTGACAGCGATGCAAGACGACTCTGGGAAGGCTGGGGATCTCGGGCTGTTTTATTTTCCCTTGCCTAGCAGACGAATACGAATGAGATCGTCTGAGCAGTTCAACACCTGTGAAATCCGAGGGCCAGGGCAAGACAACAAGTCATGCAGGCTCCTAAACTAGTACCCATGTCGAATCACGAAGACTACGGAAAGGTAGTCTCCATCGCTAAAGGCGGATGACAGGAAGGAAAGATGAAAATAAAAGGGAAGCAGAGGATGGAGCAATGAGGGGGTTGTTTTCGGCATCTGTCAGATAAGCGAAACAGTGTGTACAGGGGAGGGGGAAAGACTAGAAGAGAACTGGGAGTTTTTTTTCTTCTATCACACCACACTGACTAACTTCGTCACCACATAATAACAGAAATGAAGGAGGAATGGAAAGGACGGAGAGAACGACAGATCAACATCGTTTAGAAATCCGTCACCGTCCGACCTTTGTGTGATCTATGCTAATTTGTCAGGTTTTTCCTTCGCTGTTCCTCGGGACCGAGTCGGGAGACGCGGTGGCGAGGAGACGGGAGAGGAAACGTTTGTTCAACATGGTTTGATGTTGTCGGAGCCTTCTGCGTTCACATGAGACTCGTAGTTTAAATGTGACTTAAACCGTTGAATGACACTTAGTCTGTATTAAAACATTTACTGGCAGGAATTAAAGTCATATAATTGTGCCAGTGATTTCTGTCTTTGCTTTTGTAAATTGTTTTATTTAAATTGTCAATATTTCCATATTTTTGAGGATCAGGTACTTGTCACATCATGTCACGGCACTTTGGGGAAATCTGTGTGAATACTTAATATACCAAAAAGGAATGGAAAAGTGTGTTTAACCTATACTGTCTGCTTAGTACAGGTCATATTGAATTGATCTCTGAATGCAATTGTCCTTTATTCCAGATGACATTTTGCCTGTTTCATGCATTTGAACCAGAACAACTGATTTTAGCGTAAGTTTTCGGTAGTTCTTCAGATGCACTTTACAACTTTACAATGTTCCGTTGTCATGAAAAGCCTAACAAATGATTTCTCCCTCCCTCTCAAGATGCATATTTTCACAAGGAGACGGCATAAATGTTATGCCTCCGGCCTACATGCCTGACCAATCAAAGGTCCACCACGCTTGTGAACATGACGTCCTAACTTCCCAATGCAGTATTCTGGATTTTTTTACATTTTGCTGAAATGTTCTAATAGCTAGATGGATTTTTTGAATTTACACTTTGCATATGTCACTGACGGATTTATTGATAAGTAAAAAGTATTGATAAGTTAAAACAGAACTTACTTTCGGCCGGCGGTCCTGATGATTATAACGGACTCAACCTGAAATATTGGAAACATTTGTTAAAAATATGTTAAATACAATTATTATGTTACCAGACAATTTTCCGTCAAATGTTGACATAAAGCGGCTTAATATTGGGAACATATTCCATCGTCCATCAACCTGAAGTGAACGACTGCCATCATTTTGGTGGTTGTTATTACGCAACGGCGCGTTGTGATATGAATTTTGAGTTAAGTATTTGGTGCTGACTGCATTGCAGAACATTTTAGATTGATCACAAATCAAGGCCAGATGAATACAAAATCAAATGTGATAGTATTGACTGGGCCCCATTTTGAATTTTCCATGAATAATATTACTTAAAAATTTGTCATGCAAATGAATACCTCTTGAAAGTGAAAACAAGTCACTGTACAAAATCAGACATAACGCAATGGTGTCTGGATGTAGCACAAAATAATTACCTGCTCAATATGCAAATGGGTTTTATTCCCTGTCTTACTTGTACCCAGACGTATATCCAAAAACGACTAAAGGCATAACAAAATACATGCCACATAATAATATATAATAAACACACATAAACAAACCGCATATTAAAATATACAATACTTAGTTGTCCCTCCACACTCATTCACATTCATTTTATAAATTAAATAACAAAACTGATTTAATTGTAGGCCTCAGTTACCAGGGTTGCCATGGAGTTCCAGGTAACCATGGCTCTGTTTAACAATGTGAAACCCCCAGCCTCCGTTCTGGACTTGGGGAACGTGAAGACACTTCTTGTGGCGTCCCTAGTGTGGTATTGACTGGTGTGTATACTTATTGAACAGACCATTCTGTAACTTTAACACATAAACCTTTCTTACCCTAACCTTAACCCTAAACCTAAGCCAAGCCAACCAGCTGTACCGGTAATGTTGTAATTAGGTTAAAATTATGCGTGCCTCTATTTGGGCCAGGTCTGTCATGATACATTTTATCTTTATTTTCTGTGAGACTACTGGCCGTAGTAAATTCCAAGAAACCCAAAAAGCACCTTAAATATTTATATATTTTTTTAAGTTTGATTATTAGGTGACAGAGGTCACAAGGCCCTTTAAGCCTTGTGTCTGAATGAAGAACACAGACAGACTCACAGAAAATTTAAATTCAAAGTGTCTGAATATCGAAAGATGAGTTTAGCCATTTAGTTTTCCTCTAGATGCCATATGAAACAAGACTATAGAAACAAGACTATAGAACTACCCCGAACTGTGCCTAATTCAATTCATAAAACAACTTTCCAACCAGGGCAAGTTATATAATGTAATATAAAGCAAGTGGCAATGACAGAATTGGGCTCTGTTCGCGAAACTCAAGGACAGGACAAACACTGGACTTCAATAAAACCTCATTAGGCCAGAATATGTTTTCATATATTTGAATGTAGCGAGCAGAACCCTGAAATTGGGTCTGTCCAAACTCTGGTTGAGGGCCGAAATTCCTTTGGTTCTTATCTACTCCTTAAAAAACAGAAGTTGGTTGCCCCTCCAGAAGTGGAGCATCCGGTCTCATGCAGGTGTGTGGAGGAGAACCAAGCCAGAGATGAAGTCCACAGACCAATACAGATGTGAAGTAGTCTTGCAGGACAAATTGCAAGGATTGTGCACCGCATGGGAGGTTATGGTACAGCTGTTAACCCTTCCCAAGACCCCGTTCAACCACGTAAAAAGTATATTTTAAAAACCTTCTGCAATTGTCTTTAGCTGGGTGTGAAAAAGCCTCACCGGCTGGGCACAGACAGAAAGATGTAGTCTGTTTGTACGTTTGCTAGAGCTGTCAACCCAAAATAACAACACCGCAATCAATCAAATAATTCACTGTCACCGGTCTGCCAGTCAGTCCTCAAAATTAAAACTGTCCGAATTCAAGTTGTCAGACAACATTGCGCAGATTACAGACCGAAGGTTATAGGTTAACGGTTATTGGTTAAGACATCAAATCCAGGAGAGTTTTCCGTGTGTCTGTCGGCGTTGCCTGAGGCCCATTTGGGTCACGGGCGCGTCGGTGTTGGATGCCCGGGTCACCGACAGAACAGGAAGCAATGGACGCCGTGACATCGCCAGAAGCGTGTTAAACCAAGACAGACTTACCGTTCAGCCGTCCACGGAGACAACAGCTATGGCAGCCCGCCGAACGCATGGCTCTGGTAGAGTGTCTTCTGTGTGTGTGTGTGTGTGTGTGTGTGTGTGATAGGGAGTTTCGTCACAGCGGTGGTAGGTCGCTGTCGCTCTCAACCCTCTGATCTCACCTCTGTTTGTGTCTGAGACGGAGAACGAGAGAAAGAACGAAAGACGGCCCTCTGATCTCTTACACACTTGACAGTGGCGCTGGAAACAAGACAATGTAACACGCACACACACACACAGAGAAAGACGGAGGAAAGAAGCACCGCAGAGAATGCTTAAACTAGGAGCCCGTGTCTCAGTTTGACAGAGCAGCAACACATCTGGCCTCCTCTACTCCACCGTAGACCTGGTTGACATTTACCCTCTGGCTCATCTGATTGGTTCAGCAGAGTAATCAGTGGAAAACAAGACGCCATCGACTCTGGTGCTGCCCGTCTAAACGCAGACCCAAGGAGACGGGTGTGTTGCTGGGTTGAAAGGTGTGAAACCCGGTTGGCAACGGACCAACTCCACGTGAAACCCTCCGCCCACTTTGGGGTCGGACTGAAAGTCCACGGCTTGGCGGCAACGCCGGCTGGCACGGAGGACGCGTTGTTATGTACGCATGCGCGCGAGGCACACACACTAAGACCGAGAGGCTGTCATGACTGTGCGTCTGCACGCGGGTGGTGAGGTTTGGTTTCGTCGCCACGGGACGGGGTGAATGTGTGGGGGCGGGCGGTCTTGCCGGGTTCCCGGTATCGGCTCACCTTGTCTCGTCAGACCCGGCGACGGCGTATTGTGACAGGTGAAATATAAACAGAGAGAAAGACATATCGCCCCGCAATATCTCCGAAAGTATAGGGAGGGGGATTTCTGAGGATACGTCGCTGCTACGGTGAAGTTATGACTGTGGCAAGAGATGGTTTTTTTTGGGGTGATTTTGTCAACTGTAACCGGCGTCAAGGAACATTGTCTAGGGAGCTTTTGGACTTGGTTGTGGCCCCCTGAACGGCCCAAGCAGTGATTGTTTTGGGGTGGCGACGGTCTGAATGAAACCGGAACCCCATCATGCTACAAAATGTCAACTTTGAAGGTCGGCTAGAGGGGACCTCTAAATAATCCATGTGGATTAAAACGCATTGAGACAGATATTACAGTGGATTTTAAATACCCCATGCTGTTTACAGTAACTATTTGCACTTCTGAGACACTTTTTAGGTGTACAAACTTTTTAAGCAAGAGCACATCAACGAATTCACGTTCAATTACCTGAAAGTCATTAAACAGACTTCTGATGTTTCTTGACGTTCATGAAACACGAAAAAGGACATTAAGGTATTTGTTCGCCAATCAGATTGAACTGCCAAATTTAATCCTGCATTATAAGGTATTTTTTATGTAGTTGACAGTGACAGTGTGAGGACTATTATATGTTTCACAGAATCTGTGAAGTAAACCCGTTTCCTAAATTCAGTTTGGAATATAAGGGTTCTGGTTTGTCCTGTGTGTTCGGTCGTTCATACGCATTGTTGTCAGACTAATTTTATATTCAGCCTCATCACTTTGAGGATGTTTTTATAATGCAAGAATGTACACATTTCCAATACTTAATCTGATCAAAATAATTAACCATAAAATATTATCAAAAAAAGGAGAGGATAGGGTAGTATTAATAATATCTCGGTTATGAGAAAATTGCTAAAGTTGATAGGAGAATATTTTACCACAAGAAAACAAAAAAGGCCAGACACTCAGTGTTTAATTTCCGGGTACTTTTTCAAAAATTGTTTTGTGTTGCAACGTGAGCTTGACTAAATAAATGACAACCTTATTTGGAAATGTCAGCGTGAAAGACAATCAACAAGTCAAAACTTAATGTTAGAACCACCTTGGTCCTCTTGCCTGAGAACCTCTCTAAAAGCTTCACACATCTGGACTGTGAACAAGGTTTGTGTGTCTTTCACTTGTCTGTCCCAAACTTAGGAGTTTGCATTTAGGCAAATGTTCAGTTATATTTGTATTATTCTTTTCACTCAGTTATTTAGGATGTTATTTTAGAGCCTCTGCAGTGCAACTGAACAATGTTTTTCTCCCATCACAACCACTGAACTCTTGCTGTTTTAAAAGCTCCAATGACCGGGTCTTCGAGGGGAGTCTAGATACTGCCTCTAGTGGAGATTTACCTCAGCCTGGTGGATTGTTTTCTGACCCACTGCTCTTTTAGCAAAAACTCTGTCTTCCACCACTTTCATAAAATGCGTAAAAATATATCAGATTTTCTTTACTCATGATCATGTCATGGTGATATCCTCAAGCAGTTTCCTTCCTGTTCTTCAGCTCGATTCAAAACAACATTTTGTTTGATGTGTCTTGAGTCTAGTCTTGGACTTGAAAATCAAGCAAGTTGTCCGGTAAGCTTGATTTTCGAGTCCAGAACTAGGCATAAACTGTGTCCATGAAACCCAGCCTTGATGGGTAATCATGAAGTTTGCCTAATTCACTATGGTTACCGAGATACTAACGAACTAGCTCATTTTTGTGACCTACCAAACCCTGCTATTAGTTATGAAACGTTCTACAAGCTGCCAGGTCTGTGCAGTTTAATCTGTGCTTGAAACTCCTCACTAGGAACCTTACAGGGGTAGAGAATGGGTCATAAAGAAATTACTGTGAACCTGTATTGCACTAACATGTTGGAAAGTTCTGATCAGAGCAATCGTAAAAAGGGAAACATAACAGTTGAATCAATCATACTTTCTAGCAGAACAAAACGTGAAGGGGGGTGAAAACGAATGTTCTGTATCGCACAAATGGTTTCTGTTCTTTTCAAAACCCCTCCGTTCACCCAACGTGTGGGTGTGACCTAACCTTCCTCCTCTGCATTACATCCCTTGGGGGTCATCAATGCCTTTTCTAGAACCCTCTTTTGATCAGCCATTGCCAGTTATTTTACTGACACCTAAAGCCCATGGGCCAGGCAGACAATCCATCCATCCCCACATGCAGAAACCGGGTCCATCAACGGTAACAGAAACCCACTGGTTGACGGGTTTCACCTACGTGCGGCTTCGGGAAAGTTCACACACAGCTCTGTGACACACAAACACCACACACACACAGCTCTGTGACACAAACCTTACTTTAACATACCCATGTGACCTTACAAAGTTCACTCGGACTACAGTACCAGAGAGAACACTAACGTGACATCAAGCCGTACAACGTTCTATCGGAGTACATTTTCTCGTCTCTTCTTTTTCACAGACCACAGTACCAGAGAACATAAAAATAGCACCTAGCCTCTATCCAGCTTGAGTGTGGGTAGTCACCTTAGACAGGGAATGAAAGTGATCTGATGAAGCGAAGACCAACATCTCTGACATACTTAAACACCTGTCGTCTTCTCTA
This sequence comes from Novumbra hubbsi, assembly GCA_016801125.1. NCBI lineage: Eukaryota > Metazoa > Chordata > Actinopteri > Esociformes > Umbridae > Novumbra > Novumbra hubbsi. The sequence continues at coordinate 31,350 of JACXGK010004902.1, forward strand.
GCTCCTGCTAAACAGCGTAACGGTATGTGGCGTTCAGCCAATGTCTTTCTCACATACACACAATGCACATAAACACACACGCGTGAAAGAATTAGGACACGCGAAGACTCCGTGTGGAAGCTTGTGTGTCACCCAGCGATTTTACACAGGACCTTTATTTTTACTTATTCAACCTTTCGCCAGAACAATACAAGGATCTCGCGCCACGTTCCAAAACAAAATGCTTTTTTATATTAAAATGAAATTCTCCAACACTTCCACATTTCACATGAATACAAAGTATCTTTTAAAAGTTTTCAAACTATCAATGAAAACAAACTGTGGTGGTTAAAAATTTAAAACAGTGAAATAAAACTGTGCTTGGTGCTAAAACTCCAGTTGATATCATACATTCCACATGCTAGCTCTTAACGCATTACAACAAATCCTTAATTTCCCTCCTTGGCTAAAGGTTGTGTTGATTTTAGTTTGAGTTGCTGTCTTGCGTTCTGGTCCGCGGCCCCTCTAGGCGAAGGGGAAGGTGAGGAGGACAGCTTGTCCCGACCCCAGAACCAGTTTGTCCAGCGACACGGAGCTGTCGGTCGCCAGGTTCTCTGGATCTGTAGTGAGCTTGACTTTAGCCTGCTCCGGGAGGGACACGTCTGGAACGGGAGGAGACACTATCAACAACCCTGCTAAACCAAGCCAAGCCCTTTGTTCCCCAATCTACCCAGAGGCCACTTGCCAGACCCTCCACAGGCAGGAAAAAGCTTTCTTTACCAGACCTTGCTTGTGCAGTAATGTTATTATTTTTGGATTATTTGGATATATTTTTTATATAACAATAATTTTATATTTGCTCTTTTTTAATGCACTGATAATTTATTGGGCTATTTATTCAATTTCATTATGTACTGTATGCAGGTGTAATTTGGAAAATATGATAATAATAAATATAATTTCATCCAGAATTAATTAGAGATATCAGACTCCAATCTAAATTTTACCTGGGGATGTAATTATATTTCTTAAGATATTACATTTGAATGTTCATTTTTGAATTATCCCTGGGTTGGTGAATAAAACATTTTATACTCTAATGAAAAATCTTTAAAAATGTTTTAATGTTTTAAGAGATACTATTATCAAAATTCTACCTGCATTTTTTAAATAAGATATACTATAGTATACATTCTACCTGGGTTTCTTAATAAGAGATGCTACAATCTAAATTCTATGAGAGATACTAGAGTCTAAATTCTACCTGGGTTTTATAATAAGAGATACCAGAGTATACATTCTACCTGGGTTTTATAATAAGAGATACCAGAGTATAAATTCTACCTGGGTTTTATAATAAGAGATACTAGAGCATAAATTCTACCTGGCTTTTATAATAAGAGATACTAGAGCATAAATTCTACCTGCGTTTTATAATAAGAGATACCAGAGTATAAATTCTACCTGGGTTTTTGAAGTTCATGGTGGCAGGAGTGGAGCCCCAGTTGACCGCCGTCACGTATCGCTCACTCTGGTCCCAGAGACGCAAGAAAGCCAGGGAGGAGGTGGACGAGTAGAGGAGAAAGTAGTCCCCATGAAGGAGAGAGCGCTCCTTACCTCGGAGGTCAGAGAGGGTTTTAAACCATGAACGGCAGGTGAGACGATAGGTCCTCTGAGCCTGGAGAAGGAGAAACACCAATACAGAGTTAGCCAGTGAAGTGTTATCCTCAACACCAAGTCAACCAGTGAAGTGTCACCCTCAACACCAAGTCAACCAGTGAAGTGTCACCCTCAACACCAAGTCAGCCAGTGAAGTGTCACCCTCAACACCAAGTCAGCCAGTGAGTAGTCATTTCATGTAAACCACATTACTCCCGTCCTCCCCCTGCTCCCACACCGTATTAAGGGATTTTAACAAGTCTAAGAAAATTGATAACAACAATTTATTTTAAATTATTTTTGTGCTATAAGGATTTTACATTTCTTCAATCCTGCATGTTGCTGTCGCCTGAAGGCCTTCCATGAGACTAATTGGTTCTGACAGCAATTACACCAGCTACAAACAAGGACGGACACATTATCTTTCATGAAGCGAGCTAATAGCACAACCGCCGGCCAGTTCTATCACAGGCATCCTACTCTCTCAGGAGTTACTGTTTACCATTCAAGAGAGGTCTTGAAACAGACCTGAGGTAATTATGTTTTTTGGAAGACTATTCCACCGAACGGCGGCCGAGCTGTTTATTTCCCCACAACACTCTTTAATCGGAAACGGAACAAAGCCAGTATCACAGTCTCGTGGAATAGTTCTGGTAATCCCAGACCACGCTACAATAGCAACATAGGTACTTTGGCGCCACCCGGGGGCCCATCTATGTAAGGACAACTCATTCTGAGAGACTGCTGTGGCATCATAGACTTTCAAAGAGGGAACAGCACATATGTACTTCGATGTTGTAGAATAATCCTGACCAATTTGTTGTGAGATATCTACAGTTTTGGTTTGGATACAAATGAAGAAAATTGCTTTATAGGGCATATAGGGCAATCCCTCCACTTGGGGATTAATTTTTGTTTGACTCGTATAAACGTCCTGCTTAAATCAGTATTTTAGGCTATGCAAGTTGAATAACTGTCAAACAAAATAGGTATTTTGATTACATTCATCCAAATGTTATCTCAACAACTAACTAGTGTCACCTAATGGGGCTCAGACGTCTACAGAACATGGTCAGACTTAGAGTCATGACGTGTCATTAGAACAGATTAAAATCTAGGACGGAGTGCTTCATGACGTCATAATGACCTCAGAGGTCAGGTTCTTCCCAGATTGGCCGGCAGCTGGCTCCTCCTCCGTGTCCCACGGCATCACGGCGCTGCCCGAGCTCTGGTCCATCAGTCCAATCTCGTCCCCATAGTTGAAGACGGGCGTCCCCGGCAACGTCAGCAGCAGCAGCTGGTAAAGCCGGACCAGTTCTGGCTTCTCCACGACGGATGCCAAGTGCCTTCCGGAAGAACCTGGTCCAAGACAAAAAAATATATGTATATTTTAATAAACAAATCTACTGAAAGTATTGACCCCGGAACATAGCATTTACGACTCGTTAGTTGACCAATCGTGACCATCTTCAAAGCCTGGCTAACACTCTGATCCTACCTCCAAGTCCCCAGGCCAAGGAGCTCTGTTTCTGGGTAGAGATCAGGGCTTTGATGGCCTCAGCCCGCTGGACACCTGGAGGATGGAGTGACAGGAGATGAAACGTTTCATAAAAACACAGGCCACCATTAGATAGAGGTCTCATTCCAAGGCCACAAGGTGGAGCCTAACCAGATCACATAAAAAATAATATGAGTGTCTTCTTTGATGACTCCTGTGTGATATGACTATGTGGTCACTATTCAGGTGACTGTCTAAGAATTAGAAATGCTTTACATAGTATCCTGATTTGATGACTCTTCGGTGCTTTAAAAAATAATTACTTGACCAGCATCCCTCGGGGGGGGAGAAGCCCATGTCTGCATTGGAATCAGCAATATTGTTTGAGTGAATGTTTCCGTGCGTGTCTGTGCGTCTGTGCGTGTCTGCGCTTTACCTGAGTTTGTGGGGGCGTTGAGTACATCAGACAGTATCAGATCAACGCCGGAGGTGTTTAGGAGTTTTGAAACTTCTAGGGAATCCAGCCCATTAACCATGCCTATTAGAGCTCTGAGGGAGGAGAGGAAAAGAGGAAAAGAGAAAGGGAGGAAGAGAGAGAGGGAGAGAGAGAGGGAGGGAGAGAGAGGAAGGGAAACAACCATTTAAACATTCTCCTTTAAAAGGACATCTTGGTAAAACTACACGTTTAAATGTATACAGCCCGTCCTGGAATGTTTATTCTTTATAGTACTAGCATGTTAAATGTATACAGCCCGTCCTGGAATGTTTATTCTTTATAGTACTAGCATGTTAAATGTATACAGCCCGTCCTGGAATGTTTATTCTTTATAGTACTAGCATGTTAAATGTATACAGCCCGTCCTGGACTGTATATTCTTGATAATACTAGCCTGTTAAATGTATACAGCCCATCTTGAGCTGCCACAGTACTGCCAAATCACCAGGAGAGGGCGCTACCTTCAGAATCACTGCAGAACCTTTGACTGACCACCAGGAGGCAGAAATAATAAAGCCCCCAGGCTGCTCAGCATGTGGTTCTGTTCCTCTGCTCCTTCTAACGTAATTAAGCTGTGATCCAACCGAATCCTTTCGACCGGCCTTCAGCTGACCCCAAAGAAAATTCTCACAACGTATCTCCTGACACAGCAAGATCTACATCATCCAGTTCTGTCACCTGACACAGCAAGATCTACATCATCCAGTTGTATCTCCTGACCCAGCAAGATCAA
>JACXGK010004903.1:0-35716 GCA_016801125.1 Novumbra hubbsi
TAGGGGATAAGGGTTGGTGTTTAGAAGGCAGAGTTGGTTAAGGGAAGGTAGCACACCACATAGGGGATAAGGGTTGGTGTTTAGAAGGCAGAGTTGGTTAAGGGAAGGTAGCAAACCACATAGGGGATAAGGGTTGGTGTTTAGAAGGCAGAGTTGGTTAAGGGAAGGTAGCAAACCACATAGGGGATAAGGGTTGGAAGGCAGAGTTGGTTAAGGGGAGGTAGGACATAACATAGGACAGGACAGCTGGGGCTCAGTCTGGGTAAAGGAAGATTAGCTGGAGGGTGTATGTGGGTGGGTGTGTGTGTGAAAGCCACTGAGGGGACAAGTGTCGATGGCACAGTAGAGCTCAACCCCCCAACAGATTTCCCTGGACACTCCTGTGACACTCATGATGCGATTAGACACAAGGCACATTCATGAAGGGGTTCTCTCACGGATTCACATTCAAATCAAATACACATGAATCCTTACGAGGGACCGACAACATCTGCCTTCCGCACGGTGGGCTGAACGTGTTTCCTGTGAAGGCAACATAATGGGCTGTGTACTGTTGTTTTTTTCATAAAATCACATCATCCCTCTCTGAGGAGTTGGTTGAATTATTTATAGGGGGGAGTTATTCCGTGTCAGGAATGGAAAATGCCAGGGGAAAGGGGTACAGGAAAGGGGTACAGTGGTACCTGGCTGCTTTTTATTTGGGGTGCATAACTGCTGTGTGACTGCACATTTGGGGCAAACACAGACTGAAACAGGGAAGACCTACCTGTACTTGGTCCAATGAGGTTGTACCTACCTGTACTTGGTCCAATGACATTGTTCCTATCGGTACTTGGTCCAATTAGATTGTTCCTACATGCACTTGGTCCAATTAGATTGTTCCTACATGTACTTGGTCCAATGAAATTGGTTCTGTTTTGTTTGGCTCTGCCGCCATGCTGGGAGGTCTGGTAGTTAGCAGGTCTGTTTCAGGAAAAGGGAAGGGAGTTTCTCAGAAAATTGCCAAAGCCCCACACAAAGAATGCAAAGAATGATTAGAAACACAATTAGTATAAGGCCAAAATTGCCCCCATTCCCTACATAGTGGACTAGATAAGCGGGTCCCAGTCAAAAGTAGTGCACTACATGGGGGAAATAATATAATTTAGGAAACAGACTTAGTGTAAGAGTTCCAGCAAAGTTTATAAACCAAGATAACGTTTATGCCTTGAGGATATCTTGGGAAGTAAGCCAACGAACTGATAAAGCTAGGTTCTGGAACATGAAGGGATCCACTCCTTACCGAACTAAGGGCATTCTGCGTCTATATCATTTGAGACAGATAGTATGTTTGAAATTGCACCCTGAAATGTTCCCTCGGTGGTTTCCGTCTGAGCCCTGTCAAGTTGAGGTAAACACATGCGATAAGCCTCTCGGGAAGAATCCAAAATGGCACCACATTTGCTTTGCGGTGCTTCAATTTTGAACCAGGCTGTCTTTTACAATTCATTCGGAGTGACTAACCACCTGTGTATATTTGAAGTTTAAGGGGTTCACGGAGAACGTGCAAAGCATGTTGGATCAACACTGCTGCCCTCCTACTGGCGTTCAATAATCAACCCAGCCTAGGAAAAAACAACCTCAAAGGGCCTTTTGGAGCTATCGTCTGGATTGGAAGTCTAAAACCACGATTAACAAGGAAGAGCGTATGTTATTCAATTGTGGCTTTGTGACCCTCACAGCGTAGGCCATGGCGACATGTCCCAAAGACCCTGTGTTTCCTGTGTAGTGCGTCAAGGCCCCTGCTGTCGGTAGTGCACAATACAGCAAAGAGGATGGGATTTGGGATGCTGTCGGAAATGTGTTTGAAGAGGTTGATTGTGGTCTCAGTCTGTCTCCCACCGCGACAGGGCTATTGGTCTGTGTCCAACCAGGCCGGGGGGGGGGGGTGGCGTTCCACCACGCAGAGTCCATCCATTGTCTGGCGCCCGGGAGGAAGGGTGGGAAAGATCCTTTGAACCCATTATCTGATAAATGAGACGTAACACATATGCGAAGGGGGACGAGTGAACTGAGACGACAAGCAGAAACTTACCAGAGAGAGGATTTGAATTGACCGAGATTGATGGCTCTCAGAGTGTGGTTTTATTGTGCCGTTTCAAAATAGCAGCGTGATGCACCGAAACCGCAGCTCGAACAAAAACACGGGGGGACCTCTGCATTCAGCATAACAAATCTTTCCGAGCCTTGTCTAACGGTGGAATTTTATTGATCTCACAAAGATATTATCAGACTTTAGATTGAGGGATTTGTGTGTGTGTCTGTCTGTCTCTGTCTGTGTGAGAGTGTAATTAGTTTTGTAATTAAAGGCAATAAACAGCAGTGCTCATGGGATATCCATCTTCACTAAGCTCTGATAATCCATCTGCAGTTGGGATTTACAACTACTACCAGCACTAGACACACGTTTTTCTGTTCTTAAAGGAAAGGGGGTGATTTCTATTTTTACTATTTAAACTTAACCTAACCCTAATCCATACAGGAAAAAAAACTACTGTAAATTTAACACAAGGCACAAAAACGATTTACGAAATCCTAATAATTATTTCCAAAAGAAATATTGCCAAGGAATTCATCGACAGGGGTTTTCTGCTTAACCCCACATCACTTCCTGGTTTTAAGAGTTTGGATGATTTGGATGCTTAACAGCTACACTTGCCTACCTGAGTAAAATCCAGTCTTTTAAAGAGCCCAACCTCATATTGCTTGGGTTTTTAAAGACCCTAAGCACGTCCAGGTCACTTTTCGAAGAGATCGAGAACATCTAGCTCGCTTCCTAGTACTCTGTATCTCTCAGATCCAATGGAAAGGTCAAAGAAGAACCCGAAACACCGTAACAAACAAGTGGTTATCAACTGCCTGTTAATGTTTAAGCACTCTTATCCTGCAGAGCCATGTGACAGCATGGCCTCCTACTCTAATGGGGTGCTGTGTGTGTGTGTGTGTCTTCCCTTTAAGCCATGCTGTGTGTGTGTGTGTCTTCCCTTTAAGCCATGCTGTGGGTGAGTCAACTCATCTGTTTACTTTGTAGTGAAACATCAACAAGCTTACTTTCAGACCAGACTCACCACACACACACACACAAACACACACAAAATAATAATCTGAAAATATCAATGTTTCATTACTGTCATGAATCATGAAGACTCTTCCCTCCGAGTTAACCAGTCAACTAGGCCCGAGTCCCCAATTGGCACTCTATTCCCTTTATAGGGCCCTACTCTGAACCCAGGAGGCAGTGAAAAGAGGGTGCAATTTCGTACACCTCCATTAGTCCACTGACTCATGTTGGGTCATGTTAATCATCTGAGTCCTGTCAGGAAAGATTATGATGAATATTTTTTTTTGAAGCTGCCAGGCTGAGAGACAGTATATTCTGCATCGGACAATTAAACTGATAAAGAAAGGAACAACATATAGAACGGAACAACATAACCAAAGAAGATGTGAGCCTTTGAAATGTTTGTTTTTTTATGTCAGGGAGCTTATTAAACCAGAACACAGATCAGAGTTATCACCACGTTTACCAAGTGAAGTGGTAAACACCTCATTTCACTCACTCCCGTTTAAACTTCTTTGAGGCTACTTGCAGGGTTCTGCGATAAAATCTACAGCAATGTATTGTATGAAACATATAGGCACACCTTTTCTTTTATTTACAGTAACCTTCAGAAACATTATTATTATTATTCACATTATTATCGCACCTGCTTAATCTTTTTTAAATTCAACATCCCTTCAAGCAGAAAGGCCAAAACAGACCAATCACACTGTGGGCAGACCAAACCAAAATCCTATTCCTTCTCTCTGCTGCCACTGCAATGAGTCACCAAAGAGAAACGGTTGATAATTCTCCAGTCAAGTCTGTGGTGTTACCTAAGACACTCTTCAGAAAGGTCACCTATGAGAATAACATCTTATGACCCATCACGTTTAAATTTAAAAACCTTTTTTAAAAAGGTCTGTCCTAAAACAATCACAACACCCATGGTCTCACATTTAAAACATCAGACCCAACACACGTCTTACACAGCTCGTCTCTACTACCTTTTCGGTCTCAATTACACCGGCCTAACACAAAATAAAAGTCCTTCAAAATACATTTTCAATTAGTAATGAGTACACTTGTTGTCAGTAATCCAGGCCCAGGGATGTAGAAGGCAGACCAGACACATGTGAGTCAGTAGAGGAGGAGTGGAGTCACAGTCGGGGAGTCATAAATAATGGAAGTGACAACCGAGAGGCTTACTCTGGTTGGTGGGGACGTTTAGTCACATCAGAGTTCTCTGTTGAAGAAAAAGAAAAGCAATTCAAAATGACACCAGTCTTCTGGGTGTCATGACATCAACGCAAAGGAATGACTGAGCAAGATACTGAACAAAATATTTAAAGAATACTTGTAGTGAGCAGTTTTTCTACTGTTTTCGACGTTCCCCCGTTGCACCAAGCGTTTGCGTCAGTATTTTTCCGGTTTGTTTGCGGCTTTGGCTGGGAGGAACACTTCAAGCTCAGAGAGTGTAGGGGGTGTTTAGGCATTTCCTGTACATTTCGTTCTAGCGACTGTGAAAGCAAAACCCAGCATTGCAGTCACTGTGCAGAGCCTTTCAAACAATATCAAGGCCTCCATGGACCTGGATACCGTGCATCCCAAGTAACTCCCTGTTCTCTAAACCGAGCCCTTCACTTCATGTGGTCAGTACTCGATTGGGATTGGGATAGGGTTAAATTTGGTACATACCCCGAGCACATTGAGGGACAAATGGAGCAGACCTTGGCTGGAGTCCAGAAAGAGCGGGAAAAGGGCTCACGCTTAAGACACCAGTCCTCTGTGCCCGAAACAAACCTGTGTTGAATAGTGGTATGGTGGGCCAATATATTTCTGTCAGCTTTCAATTGCCCGGATGAAAGACATTAAAAGGAACACAGCTCTACGTAAAATACACCGCATTCACCCCGTGGATTCATTGCGGACGGAGGAAGTCGACCGCAATATTCTGAATTGCCTGCGGTTTTATAGCAGCTTAATGAGAGACCACACCATAGGCACCCACATCATGGAGAACACGGTTTAACAAACTGTACACTAGCTAGTCACAACACTCTTCTCTCCACTCGTATCCCACCCTTTCGCTCTCTCTCTCTTAGCATGCCTACCATCCTCACAGGAAAGGACTGTTGGGTTGCCTGAGGTGCCGGAATTGGATGTATAATCCAGTTCAGTGCGAGTCGTCACAAATGGTCGCCTAAGCACAGTTCAGTCTGAACGAGAAAGGAGAAGACTCTCCGGTGTACATGAAAGTAGAGCAGCTAGCAGCCATCACTGGGACTTCCTTCCTGCTGATTATTCAAAAGTAAACTGTTTTTGACCCGGCTTGTCTGTGATGCGGAACCGCTAGCGATAGACCACATCATATCGACCTGCTGTAGACCTCGGAAGACAGCGGTGATGGACCATATTGCCATATCAGGCGACTGGCTAGAACTGCAATTAGGAAACCAATATTATTCAAGACAACACCACTGAGAAAACTTGCTAAGCTGTGTTACCCTGTAAAGTACAGAACTACACAGGTGACGACACAGGTGACTACACAGGTGACGACTGTCACAGAACATGCCCTCAATTCAACATCCAACAACAACAACAATCTTGTCAAATTAATATTTTTAAATCTCTTTTGAAACGTTCAGATGAGAACACACATCAGAATCATCATTATCTGTTGGGAAAATCTTATCTCCTGAACACAGTCAACTAGCTGTACTCATGTCCTCCTGCGGCCATGACTTAAATCCTCCATCTTTGGCAGCTAACAAGAACTGGCAAACTCTCTGTGCAGTGCAGAGGTGCTAAATGGAATCCTATCCCCTGTGTAGTTCACTACATTTGATTAGACACCATAGGGCTGTAGTGCACAATATAGAGAATGGGGCTCTATTTGGGGAGGGCCTAATGTAGCTGACTGAGTCCTGTTCCGTAGAACATATCGACAAATATAAATATAAATGAATAAGACAATATTTTTTAAAGCATTGTATTCAATGTAGATTTGAGAATAACTTCCAACATTTTTAAGAGAGCTCATCAGTTTTGAAACAAATGTCCCGTTATTGTACTGCTTAAAAAACTAAGGGAACAATCATCACAGTGTAACGGCAAGTTAATTAAACTTCAGGTATATCAGTCTGTCCAGTTAGGAAGTATAAATTATTTTGAATAGATGTCACCTGTTCTAATGCAAATTAACGTGACAACAGGTGCACTGAAGAGGCAACAGCAAGACAACCCCCTACGAAGGAAATGCTTTTGCAGGTCGTGTCCAACGACAATTGCTCTCTCCTTATCCTTCCTGATTGATTCTTCTCTAGTTTCAGGTTTTGCTAGTGTCCTTGTCACTACTGGTAGCATGAGGCGGTACCTGCAGCCCATTTAGGTTGCACAAGTAGTCCAGCTCTTCCAGGAAGACACAGCCATACATGGTGTCGCCAGATTGTTTGCTGTGTCTCCCAGTGCCATCTCAAGAGCTTGAAGAGATACCGAGAGACAGGTCGTTACACGAGGAGTGATGGACTGGGCCGTAGAAGGGCATCGACCCAAAGCTACGGGATTGTTCCTATGCTGAAACAATGCAGAAAAAAAAGGTCTGGTTGCCTACTTTTTATTTTTGTGCTTGTAAATTCTCAAAGATTATAGGATATTTAGAAATATGGGTAGATTATTATTATTTATTTTTTTTTATGTAACTGAAGTTTTTCTAACATATGCAATCCTCTGCAGAGGATTTTATGCAATCCTCTGACTCCACAGTTTGTGAACCAGCCAGTCTAGACCCAAGCCGGTCCACAGTAGGTCATGGGCTCCAAGCCCAAGCATTGACTAGGACTGTAGTGGAACATGCTTTGTTATATCATGTCATTACTTGCTATTTCAGTTCAAAGGAGAAATCTGCAATTGGTCAAGCCCAATCCCTCAGTTGTTTACTAAAAGAGTGAGGGGTGTTCCTTTGATATAGTTTCAAATGCCGGCTGAATACAAAAACAAAAAGGTCAATTTGGCAAATATATATATTTTTTTTATCAGAAGCACATTGCTGAGGGACATCGGAATTCACCACAGATACACATAATACATTACTCTCATCATTCTATACATGTTAGTGAATTTTAGCATAATATTTTATTTCCCCCAGATGTGTTATCGGGCAACCGATTCAGCAACTCCCTCTCCTGTGTTCACCTGCAGATTAACCACTAAAGCGTTATTATCTCAGTGTAAATACAGCCTGGGAAGCAAAGCGGGTGATACCAGGGTCTCATTACTCCACCCAGAGGGTTGGGAAAACGTCTGTGGTGGTAAAACATCACTGCTAATATTAACTAAAAGAAAATGCTACCTCATTAAACTGAAAAGCAGTCTCACACACACACACACACACAATGTAGGGAATTCATGCCTGTTGGTACACACAAACACAGTAAAATTAAAAACAACCAGTCACAAAATTGCAATGCCTTTCTGTAGTTATCCAACCAGGCTACTGTAATATGCCCAAAGCAGCCCATTGCAACACTCCTGCAGGTCTCTGCTGACGTTGTGCTAACCTGACTTTATGTACCCAATTACCTTAACACAACACTTCCTGAGACAATCCTGCTTAAAGCAAGCGGCATGTACAAGCCAGATATCAACAAAGGAGGAAGACAAACTAGTTGAACAACTTTCACTAGATACTGTGAAAAGTTAACCTTCTTAAGACTTCTTGAAGGCAGTGGAGCAGCTTTGAGAAAGTTTGTCTCACACACCATGACTTGGTCGTGACATCCCAGATATCACCCCACCAGGGCTTTATAACATGCAGTTGAGATAGGTAGGAAAGTACAATAACGTCAATGTATCAATCAGTTTTCTTAAAATGATATGTACTGAAATAAATGTAATTTCAAAAAATGGATCAATAAATACTTTTTAAAAAGAAATGTTTTACTTTAAATAGATTTATTTTAATATCTTCTCATACAAACATTCAAATCCAAAAATAAATGGTTAAAACCCATTAATCAATTATTTACTTAAATAAAGTGCTGTCAGTGTGAGTCCCAAATAACACTCGACTCTCTATATAGCATACTGCTTTTGACAGGCCCAATGGCCTTAAAAATCGGTTCAAAAGCAGTTAAGTACACAGCCAATAAAGTGCAACTTGGGATGCATAAAGCGGGGATTGTAAATACAATAGTCACTAAGTTCTGATACGGAATAATGACGCCACGTTATCTAGGGGGGTAAAATTGCTATCGATGGAACTAATATCTTATATGGTCTACAACACCTGAGTTTTCGTACAGAAGCTTTAAGCAAACGTCTAAAAAACAGCATTGATCCTCTTTAGATTCTTAGAAAAACCGCAATGACAGGTCCATAGACTACCATATTTTAGATTGTTCTGTGTAAAGTATAAAGTTCCAAAATGAATACGGTGGGCAACACTTCATTTGCAACCGAGAGAACTGTTTTGGTATGCGTAATTGCGCACTGCGTTGCATGAGAAACAGGATTACGAACGATGATCCCGTAGTAGAGTAATAAATCCGAGATCCCAATGCAACTCCAGTCTTCCGCCTGACATTGCTAACAGCTACGTTTTCGTCAATTAACCATTCACTGTGCGCGGTTTGCAGTGTGATGGCGGTCTTCCTTAATTTCAGCATCGCTAGAGTTCATATGATTTGCTAGCTCTTGCATCACCGCATCTTTGCCTATCTGATCGTTTCGTCGCTTCTCCATGATCAGGTCGTCAAAACTCTGAAATTCCAAGACGTGGCTCTTCTTTTCACAAAACAGTAGTTTTAACCGGTAGGGCTGCTTACCGATGCGGAGCTCTCCTCCTATTTTGAATTCTCTCTTCCCGAACTTGCACCACGCCGCAAAGCACTCAGAGTTTCTCCAGTCCAGCTCTCGATCTCGCGCTCCAACTTGTCCTATCGCGTGTTGCACCACCACCTCCGATGGCAGAGCGCGGAATTTATACAACTCGTTCACTATTCTGCCTCTCTTCCCCTGACTGGCCACGGTCAGTAAACTCTTCTTTATTTCAGCCCGGTGAAGGTGAACAACCTGAAAGTCGCCCACATACACTGCCCAGTGAGGATATTGGCCGGTTGTCACAAACTCTAATAAATCCCCGGGTTTGCATTTCCTCAAAAGATTATCGGAAGTATAGGTGATCATATCGGAGTGTTTCAGGGTTTTCTCGTACACCGATTCGTCCCGATAGTATACAACACACTCCAGCTCGTTGCTGTGGTCGTATTGTTTCTCTTCCTCGTTCTGGTCCTTCTCCGGTTCGTCTATACGTTCCTCTTGCTCGTCGTCGTCGTTGGAGAAGATATAAGACACTCCGATCCGCGGACCGAGGTCATCCTCTGGATCACACCCATTCGGATCTGCAGTCGGAACATTGTCATAACTCAGGTGTGTCAGTTTTTCCACTTGGTTCCCCATGCCACTTCCAGGTGGGTGGTGAGAAAAAAAAAACGTTTCCACCTGTTCCAGTCGCTGAAAGGGTGAGGTTAGGGCTTAGGTAAAGCACGTAACACGAACAGTAATTCGAGCCGGGTAGAACTAATTCCAAGGCCTGGGAAGGTTCCAATCCATTTCAAAATACTTTGCGTCAGAATGACAATACAGGGATGACGTCCAAATGAGTATAGATATCAACCTAGTGAAAAGATGGATAATGTTAATGTCAATTTTGAAGGCGGTGATATCTGACATTCTCCAGTCGAAGTGCCTGCGAGTAGTTCAGCATTCCGAACAGGTGCACGCGACTGTTAAAACTAGTTAACGTAAAAGCATGTAAAGTACTGAAAATGCAGAGATATATTAAACTCACCCCGAGATCTTGAATTAACATCGCTGATTAATCACGTTTTTTGGTGTCATCCACTCAAATTAGCATTCTTTCTGTCTGCTTTGCAAGAATATCAGAGCCGAAGTGCTGCTAAGTCGCTACGGCGGCGCTCTGTGTAGACTGAAGGTAGTGCCAAATGCTCTTTTTGCAGTGAGACCATAGAGAAGGATAGAGGCACCAAGTGGCCAAAAGGCCGAATAGTGTGGGGAAAGCTCATTTGCACACGCCATTTGCGTGGGACTTCCAACGACATTGGCTTATCCCTCAGAATAAACTCGCTAAGGTCACGTCAAACCTGTTCACCAGAAGGTATCAGCCAATCGTATAGAAGAAAACAACATTTTTTATTTCTAAAATGGCATAATGACAAGTCTTGAAACTTTTTGGGGATAAATTCTCTATAGATATCTATGGGAAATGAACGCCCGGACTTTTATTACGGTTGTTATTTAAAGAGACAGTGCGCATTCATCACACCCAACAAGTGAAGCTCATGTGAACACGTCTCTATTCTCATGACTTTCAACTTATCGCCGCCATTTAGTTTTACAATAATAAAAGGCAAACCTATGAGTATTTAAAGTTGCACACCATTGCCACGAAAATAAAGAAATATTTACATAATGTCTTTTGAGTATAATTCATTTAGTCAATGCCTCTTACACATAAAGAGTGCACGCCTAATGCAGACAACCTTAATCTAAAATGAACCAGAGCGTTTTGACGCTTTGTGTCAGTGAATCTGTGTTGTATTGTTAGTAATGTGTGTGTGCCTGCTGAGTTGGGGTGGACGTATTTTGTTTTGATACCAAACCCTTCATTTCTGTGTGGCTGTCCTAGCTTTCTCCCCCACCACATACCTGGCAGGGCTCAGAGAAGATAACTCTTCAAAGACCAACTGCTCAGGTTTTTCACTTTCAGCCTATGTATTCCGCTGACTAGATAGTCCACAGCTTGCCCAGTCTGACACATTAAAGACAATGGATACAGTCCAAATGCCACCCTCTTTCTTGTTGGTGTAACTCTGTCTGTGGCTTGCTATGAAAGGAATATGGTTAAATTTGGGACGAAACCAACGTTCGCTCCTGACTGCCCGCTGCTGGAATAACAATGTAATGCCTACTGCACATTCTGAAATGAGGGCCTCTATCAGGATCATCAAGACAGTAGCCCCTTTCTGGTCTGTTCTGATCTTCAGAGAGGTACTGGTTGGTGATTCAGGAAGAGGCTGCCATTCCCTCTCTCTCTCTCGCTGTCTCTTTCTCTCTCTCCTTCTCTGTCTGACTGTCACTCTGTCCCCTGGGATACTGCGTGAAACCAGGTTCGGTATGACACAACCCGGGTTAGGATGGGAGGCCGGGAACAAAGCATAAACACCACACATTTGCCACAGAGCACCTTTGTTTCCTGCTAGGTTGCGCTTCGGTTTGTTACATCAGAAGAATTCTAAGCAGCTGATCGTAAAGCCCTTTAAGACCCCCCTGTCTCCGTATGTTTCAGCGAGGAGTGGGACCAGGTTCGCTCCCTCTCTCCTGTCATTCTCTCTCTCTTAGCCCGCACCGTTCTTCTTACATTTACACACACAAATCAGCTCTGTGTCTATCACCGGTGAATCCCAGCTGATCTCTCCCTGTGTTAGGCCAGTATCTCTTTGTGCCGTGGCAGACACTTGGGACCACTACCTCCTTATGTAGATCTGGACATGGATTAAAAGGGAATGAGCTTCCCATTGCTTATCTGCTCTGGCTGTACAGTAAGGGGTCTCTACAGTATATTGGTTCAAAGGGATCAAAAATTATCCTTATACTCTGTGATTTCACACACACACACACACACATGCGGAAACACACATTATTTAGCTATATACATATGTGTTTTTATTAAAATGTTTTCCCTTAAAAAATCTTGTTTAATTTGAACCCCAACCCTAATCTCAATTTTAACCCTCATTTTGGGGACATTTTTGTCTACATGTATACAGTAAAACATGAACACACACACGATTTGTTCTTTGTAAGAACCAGAAAACCAAAAGTCTAACCTTAACCCTAAAGCTTACTTTAACCCTGACACTAAACTTAACCTAACCTTAATCTCATTTACATAACACCTGTGCATAAACTTAACCTAGCCCAAATGCCCAAACCTAATCCTAAAGTAACCCAAATTCTAACACTGAAGCCAATTGTAAATTCTACCAAAATCTCTAAACCAAAAACGTACTTTTTCCTGAAGGGCACCTACAAAATATCAAACTAAGAGGACATTTTTCATGTTTAACTCTCTTTTGGTCAATAAAACATGCCCACGTACAACAGGACAGATCCTTAGCCAACCAAACAGCAAAGCTAGGCTTCTGGCTTTGTTGAGTGTGGCGGGAGCTACATATAGAGATTAACAGTCACCCCCGTGTGGAAGTCTGGTTCTATCCAGTCAAGGCCCAATACTTATCGGGAGAAAACAGAGTTTTCCTCTTATTGGTTAAATCTGGTTGTTCGTTGTCTTCATTTGGTACAATAGATATCGTAGACGGCTTTTCAAGTGCCTTGAACAGAAATCTTCACGTCCAACCATTTGTATCTAAGTTGTTCTGTCTTCGTATGCTGTTTGTAAATTCCTGTTTTGTGTTATGTAACGTTCTGTGTTGACCCCAGTTAGAGTATATGCCACTTTTGGAAATGCGAATTGGGATACTAAAAAAACCTAAGTAGAACATTGCTTTGTCATATCCAAGTAGAAACATTTCTGGACTTGACTTTTTCTTTTCTGTTTAGTAAGCGAAAGCAAGCAGCCTGCTGTGAAGGAGCGGAGAGTTTGACGAGAAACTACGTTTGTCCCAAAGAAAACGTTTTACTACATATCACTGACACCTAGTGGCGCAGGACATTGCGATTCGACAATGGATTGAAATATTTGTTGGCGCGCTAAAGTCACCTTGGATTGATAAAACAATTCCTGGGATATGTTGAGATTCCTCCTAAATATTTAGCATTCACACTTGAATTAGTCTGGCATTAGTCTTGACCAGGGGATTTCAAACTTGGGACACTCAGCAATCCTTCCGTGACGACAAGTGTCTGGGTTAGGATCTGGGCCGCTACCTATGTGAGGCAATGTTGTAGGCCTACTCTAAGAATGATGTAGATCATTAAACTACAGGAACCAGAAACGGGTGTGATCCACAGAAAAAGAATAAGAGCAGCGCCTTATTAATTAATCGGGAGCGGCAAGTAATACAAATGAGCGTGACCCGCGGGGGCCTGTGAGGTAAAGGAATAGATGTACACATTGCATGCATATCATCAGAAACGGGAATTGGCTTGCCTACAGGGGCCCGGGTACATTTGCCAATGCCAGAGCAGTCTCACCTGCGGTCTCACAATTGCGCAGCTAAACCTTATTATATTCTTATATAAATCTATACGTAAGTACCAGTACTAAGCTGGAGAAAAGAGATGGAAGGGTGTGTATGTCTGAGCAGAGAGGTGTAAACACCTTACATTAACATTACAAATTGCAGGATTTTACCTGGGACGTAGAGTCGTTTTGTGTGAGTAGGATCTGTTAGCTCAAGTCCATCTTTAATGCACTATTGCTCTATGCAAGCCCAGGAAGCATTACCCCTAACCTTGCTAACTTTATTCTAGCCAAGCCAGCACTGTCTGAGCCCAGTTAGTTTAAGGATGTTTGTTGAAACACAGCAATGTTGGGGTATGAAATCCGTTAGTTGAAACTTCTAGGTTAATCTTTAGGTTGATCTCAAATAGTAAAATCTTTACCAGTGACCTTACTGTCCAATTGCACAAATACGACTGCAGCACGGGTTCTAATGTCAGAAAATATACATAAAAGTAATACCCCTGCATAAATAAACATTTACATAATTCTCAGTGACCGTGTCTGTGTTCACTTACACTAAACAAAATTCGATAAATAAGTAAACGATTAGCGCTCGCGTTCACAGTCCACAGAGCAAAGTGGCATTCAAAGATGCCCACAAAAGATGTGTGTCCTTTCTGCAGAAGGCAGAGTGGTTTCTGAAATGGATCAAAATACAACAAGGTTGGAACTGATCCTAGATGAAAGTGAAGCGGTCTGTCCTATCAACGGCTAGGCTGAATGCTCCCTCGACTCACCAAGGACGCGTACCAAATAATAATAATAGCACCCCACTCCATTTATGACGCATTACTCTTGGAACAAGCCCATGGGCTCTGGTGGAAAGAAGTGCCCTAGACAATCTAGTGAATAGGGTACCATCTAAAATGTTCCCCATTCTCTCCTCAAGTCAGCCAACGGTCCACTCAAAAGCAATTACCCTCTCTCTCTCTGAGATGGATGAGAAACGGAGATAAGGAGGGGCTAGGCTTTCTGAGGCTTGGTGGGTAAAAAGAAGACTCAGGAGTATTTACAAAGTCAAGAGGCTACTAGGTCCTTCCTATATTGGTTCTAGGCGCAGAGAGTTAGTCAATACATAATGCATAGAAAAAAATCCAGTTTGTAAAAAAGAAAATAGCCAGGCATCAAACAGACACTGGCTATGAATTCTAAGAGCTCAGATTCTGAGAGGTCTTGATAGAGGACAATCCTCCGTGTTGATTTGGTTTTCTTTGATAAAAATATAATAACTTAGTGATTTCTTGAACTTTTTACAAATACATACTCTGTCTATGATCCCGTCTGTACCACTTCCAGTGTTAGTTGTAAGCGAATATTCTGAATATTCTTTTTACATGGAAAATTGTCAAGGCCAAATGTTTAGCTAATTTTTACAAAACCTCCATTAGTTAATACATCTCTCTATTTCAGACAGCGATCAATTGACTGAACAGGTTATCAGCTCTGGAAAAATAATAAAAGACCACTCCACCTTTTCTTTCCTTTCCAAATAATTTGATAAGATATGTTTTGAATGAGGAACCGAAGGGTTCAACTTGCAGTGGTCTCTAAAATTGAACCCTTCTGTTCCTCGCTCAAAATGTTTCTTTTCAACTTTTTTGAAAAGGAAAGAAAATGTTGCAGTGGTCTTTTAATTTTTCCTCAGAGCTGTAGTACCTAACAAGCGGAACAACGTATTCGACTCATCCGCTTCTGAACGTTAAAAAGACCAAAACATATATAGTCACATATGCCTACATAGCTATCCCCCCGCCATTGTCACGAGTTATTCTAGAAATCTGCCGCCTAAACCATTGAGGAATTATGTGTTGTTATGCAGTAAATCAGTAAATACCCCACATTGAACAAGGCCTTCTTCGGTTGAGAACCTCTTCTGTAGTCAACTTCAGGCCGCACGTTTACAGAGAGAAACGCATTCAATGCAGAAACACCCCCCTTGTCCACAATGACACCCTAGTCCCTTATTTTACTGCTTCTAAACCAGTGCCTTTTTGTAGGATATACGTAATAGTGTGCAATACGGGACCTGGTTGTGAGTAGTGTACTATAAAGGGAATAGGGTGCCATTTGGAAAGAATATACTGTGACTCTGGGTGGGTGAATAAGAGGTCCAATGTACACGGAGACACCGCACTCTGCGTCAACTCTTATCCTAACATCAGCTTCATGTTTTATTATTAAATGGGATATCTAACCAGAGGGTTTTGATAATAGATTCTAAAATAGGGTATTATTGCCTAAGGCTCTTCCTGAAGATTAGTCCTCCTGTGAAGGCGATGCAGCACTCGGGAACGGCGGGCTTTGATCTGCTCGGGTGCGGCGCTTCTGCGCTACTTGTTTGTGTCTTTGAAAAGCACTCTACTCCTTGTAGTTTTCTATTGCTCAGCGATTGGTTTTCAACCTTTTATTTTTAGGTTAAAGTGCCACCTACTAGAAATGTCCTCTGCCCATCCGTTTACCAGTAAACCATTAGGTCTTCTCAAGTAATCCCCGTAGATCACACAGGTAAGTATGACATCAACACCAGATGGCGTTGTTGAGTTATGTAATTACTTTACCTAATGAGCGTGACATGGGATCTGTACCTTACAGTAGATTACCTGTTTATAGTTTGTCTAGTATTTCGAAGCATCTAATTAGGGTCCTGGAGGCTAATTGGGTGGCAGCTACCACAGAGGAATGGCCAAAACACACACTAATGACATTGTAATAGCAATAAGGCCTGTATTCTTGCGATAACGCACCCTACAACCTACCAAAATGCTTAAATATACTCCATATAAATTGGGATCAATGTTAACTGAACGCAGCACGGCGATTTCCATAAAAAGAATGCACCATGTGTATTTTGCTTTAGGCATATAAATATATACGGAAGTGTGCAAAAGTGTTAGGCCACATGACAACAATGTGAGACCAAACATGTTCAAAGCCGTTTATCTGGGCACTAATTATTTATGAGCTTAAAACAAAAATATAACTTCAATACAATGAAAATTAAAAATAATTGTGGTCTCTTGTTCGGTGGAGTGGTCTGGACCAGGGCCTGTGACACGCGTGCACTGCAGCGTGAGTTTGAATCTGGTCCACTGCTCTTTCAGCAACACCTCTCCCCTCCATCCTTTCACACTTTCCTGTGAAAACAAGGCATAGCCAAATCCTCTGGAGAAATGCACAGAACTTCCTTGGTAGGTAGTTGATATCACGGAAGACGGCCCGTTTTTCTCTGTGGCCTCAGACTTTTGCACTGTACTGTATTTACATGACACAGAAGTAGTCAACATTGCTCAACACCCAACCCGACCTCTCTTTGATGTTGACAAGCAGAACGGGACGGGATGGGACCACATTAATTAAAGGGCCAGGCGTGCCAATCATGGATGAGGCAATTGAGTGAAACGACCCAATGGCCAGCTAACAGTCAAATGACTTCTTATAACAGCCACAACAAACATGCATAAACACGTCATTGCAAATTCATGTTGTTATGATATTCAGCTGTCCCAGTGTCTCAGCCCCTCACATTGCCATGTCTCCCCCTGCATCCCAGGAAGCACCCTATTCCCTTTATAGTGTGCTTAGTTTGTCATACAGGGCGCTGTTTAAAAGAAGTGGCCTATTTAAGGAATAGGGTTCCATTAGAGACATGGTACTGTGTTTACTCGGCTGTCAAGGTAGCACTTCCCAGATCCCTTTCCCCAGGTCAGCCAGAACTGGGCCACAGTCCCCCTATGAGCACCCCACAACATCTCTGTTTATCCCCACTTTATAGACCAGGATCTGTGCCCAGTATTGAAGCAGGGGGATGGAGGGAATAGAAAGAAAGAGACAGAGTGGTGGAAAACCAGGGGAGAAATAGAGTCAGATGGAGCACAGGAGAAGTAGAGCGAGGGAAAAAGGAGGGAAAGGATAAAGAGAGGTAGAGGGAGAATGGAGAGATGTGGAATAAGGCAGAGGGAGTTGGGGCGGTCACATGTGAGGCCGCTGGCGTGTTGCTAAAGACCCGGGGTCTATTTTAAAACAGGAATGTACTCTGAGCCAGAGGCCTCATGGAAAGAGAGCCATAACAACAAACGGTTTCTCACCAAACAGCACCTCCTCCCTTTTCAACTTACACCGAGCCGCCAGCAGGAGGAACAGATAAGGACGGAGTTAAAAGACGGAATGGGAGACGGAATGCTTAGTCTTTTCTATCTCTGGGGGAATTCTGGCCAGTAGCAACGGTTGCCTACAGTGAATCGGGGTGAAAGACGAGAAGACGGAGTGGAGGTATGGAGCGATGGAAGGTGTGCCGTGCGCAGGTGTGAGGATGCTGGTGCTTTCTGTTGCTGTCTTTTACGGCTGTTTGCCGTCTGTTGCTGCACGTCTAATTAGTCACTGGTGTCACTGCGTATATTTGTGCCCCAATAAACCAGTTGCTATACCAACCAGAACAGAGATTAGCATTCTGTTGTGACGTGTTGATGGGGAAATCAGTAAAACTAGTTATCACACCTGCTTTGAAGTCTTTAAGATGCACTCCAGGGCTTGTGTGTGTCTACATGTTTTGGTAACTCATACTACATGTTATACATTCTAAATGTTTCAGATCCAGCACCTTTAAGGAGCTTATCACGGTAGGAGGATATGAAATCCAGTAGTTTGTTTTTAAATAATGCATTGTTCTTTATCTAGCTACAGGAAGGTCATTATTACGAACTGATATATTCTACCCAGTGCATAAGAACCAGGGTTATGGATCCTTTTCCCTTATACCTGACACTTGTTTCCATGTGGGGGGAAATGTTTATTGAGTTATTGTGACACAGATGTTTTTTGATGGTGTCAATTTTATAACCTTGTGCATTTAATTTATAAACACGTATAACACAATGTCTTTGTTTACTGGTATTAATGACCTACAACTGTGTTCACAGAAATAGCACCATAACAGACTCCAGGGCACTCATGCAGTCCTAACATCGGTGTGGATTATAGCACCAGTGAATGTGTTGTGTCTGATACTCTCACCGACATGGGGCTGGGTTCGTGCCCTAGTCAGACAGAAGAGTTATGAAAGTGTTCTTTTGAGGTAGACAGTATCAGGAGCCTAATACTGTCTGAATGCGGTCCTGTTATACCTGCCTGTCGAAACTATCTCACACATCACACAAATAACCTCAGGCAAAACTAGCTGAAACACTTCCTCCCCTCTTCCGAAGAAGCTCAACGTCCGCTAGAGGATCCCAAAAACAATTTAAAACAACTTTACACCCTCGTCCACCTTTCCCAGAATGGACCAAAAACCAAAGCCACTCCTGGAAGTGTTCCACTACAAAGACAAGGAGCAGCCTTCCCAGCTCCTGGCACAGCTGAACCGCCTGAGGCAGGAGCGGGTCCTCACGGATGTGCTCCTCTGCTCTGACAACACAGAGGTTGCATGCCATCGCAACGTCTTGGCCTCCAGCAGTCCATACTTCACGGCCATGTTCTGTCACAACTTCAGGGAGAGCCAACAGCAGAAGGTCAGGCTGAAGGTGAGGCTGCCTTTTCACCCGCCGGCTTTCTGAATAGGAATCTGGGTTGTTACTGTGCTACATTTGCATTTCAGTCATGAAAGCAGGCGCTCTTATCCAGATTGACCCACAGACATGCCGCCTCTTTCGTACCTTTCAGACATGCATGCTTTTTCACACTGAACTAGGCAAACTAGAAGCCTGTCCACAGGGCGTTCCCGGACCGCCAGCCTTAAGAAGCAGGTGTGTGTGTGGTCTAGTCCTATCGTAAAAGTAAAAGACGATGTTGTTGTTCCTGAAGGGCATTTCCTCCGGCATCCTGAGCGGCCTCGTGGACTACGTCTACACCGGGGCCATCGTCATCACCATGGAGGCAGTCCTCCCTCTGATGCAGGCGGCCTCCATGTTTCAGTACCCCAGGCTATTTGAGGCTTGTTCCCACTTCCTGCAGGTGCCCTTGCGGGGAACGGGCCTCGGGGCACGACCGTGACACTTTCACATCGATCTCATTTGAACTGAAGCGTTGTTAATGTGAAACACATTTACAATTGTCCCCTCTGATCGTTTCTAGGAGCAGCTGAGTCCGGAGAACTGCCTCAGCATGATTCGACTGTCGGATATCTTACAATGTGGCAGCCTCAAGGAGAGGGTTGGTTGACTTTAATACGTTATCCGGCCTGAACCCCTTGAATAAGTTTGGCTTTAGTCATTACAGAATTAGAGGTACAAGAATTAATTTACCTCCACGCACACTTTTCCCAGGCCAGGGAGATGGCAGTACAGAACTTCTCTGACGTCTCCAACTCGGAGGACCTGTGTGAGATGTCCCTGCCGGAGCTGATGAACTACCTGGAGGATGACCGACTGTGTGCAGAGGAAGAGCAGGTAGGTGGCACTTTATAACGCTTCATGCTGACCAGTTAATCTATGAATCAACCCCCAAAACGGTCTCAACTTTCAAAACTCACATTCCGCAGGTGTTCGAGACCTTACTGGTTTGGATCCACCACGACCCGCTCTCCAGGCGCGGCGCCATCTCGGACCTCTTCCAGAAGGTGCGCCTACGCTACATCCATCCCACCTACCTGTTCCAGTTCATCGCGAGCGACCCCCTCGTCCAGTCCTCCAACCTCTGCACCGAGATCATCGAGTCCGTCCGCCGCCTCATGTTCTCCATCAGCACCAAGTGCGGGTCGGACCTCAAGCCCCTGTGGGCCACCCCGCGCCGGTACACCTGCCAGGAGACCCTGGTGCTGGTCGGGGGCCGCAAGAACAACGAGCAGACCTCCAGAGAGGCGCTGCTGTTCGACGAGAGCGCCCAGCGCTGGAGGTGGCTGGCCAAGCTGCCCCTGCGGCTCTACAAGGCAGGATACGTGTGCATCCACGGCGTACTGTACGTCCTGGGAGGTCTCACCGCGAACGCCAAGCGCAGCGTGGTCAGCACCGCCGTGTACACCCTCTCCCTGAAGACCAACCAGTGGAGGACGGCGGAGCCCATGATCCAGCCTCGCTTCGCCCACCAGAGCGTCTCGTACCTGCACTACATATTCGTCCTGGGCGGCCTGGGGCCGGAGATGCAGCTGTGTGACACGGTGGAGCGCTACAACAGCATGTTCAACCAGTGGGAGGTGATGGCCCCCATGCCCACGGCAGTCCTGCATCCGGCAGTTGCCGCCAACGACCAGAGAATCTACCTCTTTGGCGGAGAGGATGCGATGCAGAACGCCGTCAGGATAATACAGGTAGTCTTCCTGGCTCGTTTACTTTCCAGAGTATTTATTTCCTAAAGTTCACTGTTATGTTGTGTAC
The DNA here is from genome assembly GCA_016801125.1 of Novumbra hubbsi. Classification (NCBI taxonomy): domain Eukaryota; kingdom Metazoa; phylum Chordata; class Actinopteri; order Esociformes; family Umbridae; genus Novumbra; species Novumbra hubbsi. The sequence goes on from JACXGK010004903.1 coordinate 20,654, forward strand.
TTTTTTTGGGCGAGGAACGTTCTGCTCAGAAACACTGAACATGTCCACTTCTGAACTGACCCTGTCCGCCAGGTGTATCACATTGGCAGGAATCTGTGGTCCAAGATGGAGAGCAGGACGGTGAAGAACGTCTCCGCTCCGGCAGCCGTCATAGAAAACAAGATCTACATCGTTGGAGGTAGGTGGCGGCTGGAAGAGTCTGACATTGCTTCGATTTTGGGTTCTTTAGTCGACGTTTAACCGTGTGCCCCTGTGACCCTACAGGATACACCAGGAGAATGGTAGCCTACGACACCAAAGCCAACCGGTTCCTGAAGTGCAAGAACATGAAGGAGCGGAGAATGCACCATGCCGCCACGGTGCTCGGAAACAAACTCTACGTGACCGGGGGACGCTTTATCAACGACCATGATATCATTGAGGACTCGGACAGCTTCGAGTGCTACGACCCAGAGACCGACACGTGGACTTCTAAAGGAACGTTGCCATACAAACTGTTTGATCACGGTTCACTGTCCATGGTATGCGTCTCCAACAAACCCAACCTTCCATGAGTGTTCAATTTGGACTCTTACACTCTCAAAGAAGGAAAACAAGCGGGTACCTAAGACTTTGGGTTTGTCCCTCAAAGGGGAAAAACGTCCGGGTAGAACCCTGAAGGTAGAATGTTCCTAAGAACATATCTTCTACCATTGGCTGTGGCTTAGGGAACCTTAACAGTCCAGGGCACCTTCCATAGAATCTGAATATTTTCACCATTACATTCTGTTTCATTAACATTCTAAATAAGAATCCCCAATTGGAAAATATGTTTTCAGCAGCATGTCATAGGAAACGTGACCCGTGCCATATGAAAGCTCAGGTCACATGGTCTGACAAGGGAAGCTCCTGTCCCAAAACATTATTGCACAATGATAAACCTAGAATAGACATAGCATGTGAGACAGTAGCGCTATTGCTAGGGGAACTGTCGTCACAACAGATACAACAGATACACCGTGATTCGTTGTCTGTTGCTTTTGGAGTCCTCAAAGGGAAAGTTCACCCATTTTTACAAACAAAAAAATTCTATGTTAACAGCATAATTAAATATTTTGTTTAAATTACACTATTATGTAGTGCAGACATGTTATCCCAAATGATATATTAATGTGATTGTAGTTTGAAGTGTTTAATAACATATTTAAACACATTGTAATCAACCAAAATTCTCCATATTATATTAGTAAAATCAATCCATGGGAAGAAATTGGTGAACATCTACCGCTACAGCATGGGTTTGAATTCGGCCCACTGCACTTTCAGCACACTCTCTACTCTGTCTTTCCCACTGTCTCTCCTTTATCTAAAAAAAAGAAAAAGAAATTGGTGAACTTCCCCTCCAACCCATTACATTAACTAAAAACATTCCTCTAAGGTGATGCTCACCTTTTACTGAGTATTTATAACCAACTTACTGCTTCAACTAGAATAAGTAAAAACAAATGTGTAAAATATTCTTGATATGGAAATTAATATTTGCAGATGGTAAATGTCAGCTCATATTTACATCAATCAGTAATTCATGTTTACATTTAACTTAAACTGGCTTTATGCAATATCCCAACTACATTACAAGGCTCAACTTATTTAAACCAAAAGAAATACATGCGTTGATTAAGTATGCTGTTATCGGAGAGATGGTATTTGTGTTTTGAAGTGATTTTTTTATGTGATATTTTTATATGTGTTGATTGATAATAAAACATAAATATAACCCCCAGTGGAGTCTCAGTCTGATCTGCACCTAGTTTAGAGGGCAGGAGATAACTGAGCAGTCTGTGTGTTTCTGGCAAACGGTATAATAAAGAATCCCCAGGACACGCCCTCAGACAGGAACTGTGGGTGTGGCCAGGACACGCCCAGACAGGAACTAAGGGAGTGGCCAGGACACGCCCAGACAGGAACTAAGGGAGTGGCCAGGACACGCCCAGACAGGAACTAAGGGAGTGGCCAGGACACGCCCAGACAGGAACTGAGGGAGTGGCCAGGACACCCCCAGACAGGAACTCTGGGTGTGGCCAGGACACTCCCACAATTCATTTCAGACAGGAACCGTCAAACCAAAACAAACCAACATGGGAGAACATGTCTTACAACAGTGCCCTATTGTATTCCGATATCAACACTCATCCACAGCTTTTTTATGATCTTGTGCCGCAGTGCTGGTAAAGGTATCAACTTGGCACTTCGCACGACTCATCGACACACCTGGTCTCCCCAGCTGGTCCAATTAAAAACCCCTCAATAAACTGTCCAGTCTGACTCTGTTCCTAGCTGTGTACTGATAGTGCTGACAGATGACAAGCCAAGGGCACGGAGGTCTGTGGTGAAAAGAGAATGTTATTAAGAACACCCCATCTAACATCTATGGCCCTATTTTTAGCACTCAGCTGACATTTCTACTAAAACGGTCCGGTTCTGTGTGAAAGGTTGCCAACTTCCCAACCAGCACTGAGAGGGTTAACGGTGTGAGCGAGTCAAAGGGTTTAAAAGCTTGAAGGACGGGATGCTAGAGGGGTGGAGTGTGTGTGGATGACAGGGTGGAGATGTGCAGGAACAAAGGGTGGAGGAACGGAGGAAGGAGGGATGGAGAGCAGAGGTGGTAGTTGGTCGAAGGGTGGTGAAAGGGTGGAGGTGTGGTGGGTGAAAGGGTGGAGGAGATAAGGAATGGAGGGATTGAGAGGGATGATGGGCGAAAGGCTTTAGGTGTGGTGGTTGAGAGGGTGGAAGAGTGAGGGGCTTAGGAATCGAGAGATGGAGGGGTTGGTGTTCAAAGGGGTGAGGGGCGAAAGGGTGGAGGTATAATGAGTGAGAGGGTTTGTTGGTGCTGGACGGGTGTTGTGAACTATAGGTGATCTGGGGTTATTTGGGGAAACAGGAGGGGGAACAGTACACCCTGGTGTCATGTGGACTGAAGGCTTGTACCCTGGTGTCAGAACAGGCAGGCCAAACACCCTGAGCCCACGGAGGCAGTTTCACAACACCACCAGGGAGATGATGAAACCCATGAGGGACACGGACAGGTGGAGACACACACCAACATGGATACCGGAGAGATATCTGGCCATTCTGTTTATTAGTGTTCATCCTGAAACGTGTTCATGTCACCCGGATCACACTGAGGTTTCCGAAATTGCCGATGTTACCCAAATAAATATGAATGTAATAATCATGATATACACATGTATGTATATATACATTTGCCAATATTACTGCATGAACTTCTAGGAAAGCCCCTATCCATGGTTGCTCCTGGTGTCAGGCATAATTTAAGAAGGCACTTTGGAACTGTAAAGTTGCTCAATACAGCAATAAAATTGAATCATTCAGTTAGATAGCATTTCAGAACGAGCACATATATATCACACGCAAACTGAACAATATAACATCTAACGTGTGCAAATACTATTTTTGGTTTCTCCAGTCTGTCTCTTGCCTCATGTACCTTGACAATAGCTCATCAAGAGTACAGACAGAAATGTACAACTGATGAACTAGGAGCCTTGCTAGGAACTGATCTCATATTTGACTCCATTCTTGATTTAAAAGACAAGTATTCAACCATCCATCTTTGTTAAAATGTTTTGTACTAAAACAATATGTATGTTAACACAAATTAAACATACTCATCCTTCCCACACAATCGCCAACTGCTACTTGGGGCTTTCCAAAAGCATATTGGTCTGCATTTAGCTTTTTCTGGAAACACACTACTTAAATACACTCCAGGGACATACAACACATAGAGAGGAAGAAAGTGGTGAACAGAGAAAGAGAGGATGGAAAAGTAGATGGAGAGAAAGAAGATGAAACGTGTCCCCGATAATGGAGGAAACTATAAAGAGCAATCTTTGGAAAATCCTTGCATTTTCAACACTCAGAAATGTCTTTAGAGAAAAGAAGTATCCTGGGTTAAATTGGCTTCTTACCAAAACATTGCAGGGCGGAACATATCTGGGTATGCACTTGGCTCATCAAAACTGACAAACAAACAAACAATACAAAAGACTCTCAGGCTTCGTTAAATAAATATAATGTCTGTCAGCATCATCACTTAATTTAAATGCAGTAGTTACTTAGGCCATTTCAACCCTTTCCGTGCCAATGTAGCCAACTGAATTACATCTTATGGAGGGAATTGGTATTTGTTGTCTTTTATATGACATACTGTTGTTGTTGCCTTTGTGGATGTTTTAATAAAACCGTTTTGTGTATCACTTTGCAGTGGCAACGCTGAATAGTCATTCATAGCATAATGAATGGATAATAAATGACAATTTCAGACGTTCGGGCGACGCCACAACGCTAATGTTCAACATTAATTGTACCCATTTCGCCCCCATCCGACCGCCCTAGGCTCGACTCCGGCGCACGGTCGGTATGTCGCGTGAACTCCGTAAACTCACCTGGTCATGTAAACACACGTCGCAACACTCGGAGCTACGTCCGGGGGGGGCATGAATGTTTAATCTCAACCGGGAGCGCGCGTGTGACCTGTAACCTTTTGTTCATGACAAAGACCATCCTTCCCACGGACGAGCGGGTGAACGAGGCACCTGCTCCGTGGCTCAGGTTACCCGGTCGGCCAGCCGGTTCCCGGGGCTGCGCTCGACTGGGGGCCGCGGCTTGTCAGAGGTAGTGCACTAGCAAGGGAATAGGGTGTATAGGGGAGTGGGGAAAGTGGGATGGTCTGTGTGACGACCGCGAGCGCTATTGGTGTTGCGACACAACAAGCCAGCGCCGGATCTAGCCTTTCGATGGCCCTAAGTGAGATCTGGTTCACTCTGGAAGATAAACAAATTATCCTTTAAAGTTATCTTCCTACAATTAGTGATGGGAGAAACTAAGCTGTGGTATTATGCTATTCAAAGGTCATGTAAAATTCGAATAAATACATTACCTTTTGGGCCCGTGGGGTCTACTGTCATCTTGCATTATTGCCAACAGTCATGGGTGCTTTACTGAGAATCACGTCTATGTTTCTCAACTGGCAGCAATGCATCGAGCTTCACAGGCAGCCAGGATTGGGGTCAGTTCCAATCAAATTTAAAAAGTATTTCCGATGCCATGCATTAGAGGCACTCTCACCGAGGTTCATGTTTTTGTCATTTATGTGTGTATATCTGTTCAATACTTTGTGTGCCGTTAGTTACAGTAACCCATAACTCCTGCCCTCACACAGTATAAACATAACTTCCATTGCCTCTGTGCGATACACTCAGAGGCAAATGTACTAGAATACACAAATATACTAGAATAAATCATCACAGCCTCTGTGAAATGGGTAATTTGGACAGAGGAAGCCACTCAGCTAAGCGTGTACAAAACATTCACCAACAGGTTTTTAAGATACAAGTGTGTCAAGCTTTCGATCTGAAATAGGCTATAGATCGGGATTTCACGCACACCGGGTGAGATGAGACAAGAAATATAGCAAACAACATCGACAACACTGGAGTTCGTAGTGATGCGCCTGCTATTTTCAGCTGTTGTTTCCACACAGTGTAATACTGCACTCCAAAATCTGAGATATTTCAGATTACTTTAGTCGTCCTAATGAGTTAAAGTAAGCGAAATAAAATATAAGTTTTCCCTACATTTACCAAGTTGATAAGACACGTTTTGCTGCGTCGAAGTCTAAATTAAACACATCTCTGATTCAGCGTTTTAAAGGGATTCATGAATGTTCCTCACAAGACACTCGCAACCAACCAGTGTTCCTCATAATACGCCACCCCTGGGTCGTTTTGCGAAAGCGAAGATGATAAACAAAGCCACGTGTTGTGGCGCCGTTTCCAAAAGAGGCGGAGTTTAAGGGTTTCCGGATTCTTCGCAGGCAAATATAAAGCCTTCTGCGCAGTCAGAATAAAAGGGGAAAAACATCAAAGGCAGCAGTGGGAATAAAGGATTGCTGCATTTCAAAACGTTAATAGCTCTTCGAGAAATAGTCAGAACATCAGTTTACTTACAGCACGGTTGATTTAAACCATCAACAATGCCTTTTCTTGGACAGGATTGGAGGTCTCCAGGTCAGAGCTGGGTGAAAACAGAAGAGGGATGGAAAAATTATTCTTCGAACAATAAAAACAACAATGACTCTGACGTGAGGTCAGTATCGGAAATGTAATCTATTTTTTGTTTTTGTTTGTACTTCCTGGTTTGTGCGGCATCACCAGGGTGCTCTAATATTGGAGGAACGCTCGTGTGCGCAGTCAAGTTATCAGAAACTTTCCCATGAAATGAAGAGGGACTGAGATGAGGGACAGGGAAAACATTTGCATCCAGTCTACCTCTAGAATAAGTGGGCTATGTAAGGCTATAAACATAAACCATGTTTTACATCTCACCTTAAAAGTTATATGTGAGCTATAGGAAAATGTGCTGTTGCTGCTTATTTATAATTAACCTTTTTAGTTTGTGGTTTCAAATAATTGTTATTGGATTTAACCTTCATCGGGGACCCTTACTCAGATCAAGGTAAACTTCACAGGGTATTGTCACACAAAGTAGCAATAATAACAACAACATATAAATATAATACTAGGACACTGCTTTTCATGTGAATATCTGCATGAGCCTGTTTTTCTACCCATTAACCAAAGCGCTAAAAATAACTCTGTACAAGTGGTGGGATTAGTAGACATCTGTTGGAATTACAGTGTCCTGCCTCCAGGGGATTTCATGTCAACGTCCTGTTGGAAAACATATATAGGATTCTTGCAATCATCCGCAATGAGCCATTTTACGATGTCATTCAACAAATATCCTAAGAACATGTATTGCGCTTTTGCACACGCTTACTTGAATGTGTGTTCCATTTTTCGTTTCCCAGCTACTGCAAAAGTGAGGATGAGGGCAAAAGTGAGGATGAGTGCTTTAAGGAGAACCTGCTTCTGGCCCTGACATACGAGATGTCAGCCAAGAAGAGGAAGAAGGACTTCATGAACGACAACACAAAGGTTCCATGTAGGTCTCCTGTGAAGGCTAAGGCATGACAGTACATTAAGTCCTTAAAGGGCCAATCCGCCCATCAAATGATTTAACTGGATCACATGCCGTGTTTTGGTTAACAACAGAAAGGATGGGGAGAAAGAAATTTAACATTCTCTCGTTTTGCCACAGATTTCCACAAGGAGAAATGGATTTATGTTCACAAAGGAAGCACCAAAGAGGTAAGAGCTCTGCATTTGAGATCTGAATACATTAGACCTTGCTAAGGTGATCCCAGGTTCTAATACCTTTCTAATCCAATCATCCCAGCGACATGGATACTGCACTCTGGGAGAAGCCTTTAACCGCCTGGACTTCTGCAGTGCTATCAAGGACAGCAGGAGATTCAACTATGTTGTACGGGTACGTGTGTGTTTTATTGATTCATTCTGGCATAATTTTATCAGGCAATGGTCAGTGGGAACACACTTTCTTTTTCGCCATAACAGGTCTCCAAAGGGCTTAATTGTGAAGGCACATTTGGTGTAACTTGAAAGGGTAGTCCTAGAATGAAAAAAACATTAAAAGAAATATGTTTTATTCCAGGACTAGGCTTAACCTGTCAAGAGACTGCTCATAAAGGATTAAGACTTGGCAGAGGACTGTTTTTTTTTAAAGAGCCAAACAAACTAACCAGTGGACAGGATGTGTTTGCTCTGGGTGTGTAGGCCACACCATCTCTCAGGGCCTTATCACATAGCACCAGACACGAGGCACTTGGGAGATAGTCTCTGTCTCTGAACCCACAGTGGGCTTGTGTTCGAGTGGCGAATGAACACACATCTGTCGGTATCTGTTGATGAACAGGCCGATGCTCAGAGCATCGTTGGCCCTAGAGAACCATACAAATGGTCCCTAGGAATATACCTACACTATTAAAAACATAACAAGACGATACCACCCAGGAAAATACATTTAGATATCTTGGCAGATTGGAAGTATGGGATGAGGTCTTGTCTCCCACTGTACCACATGTTTCCTGATATGCTGAACCGTAAACACTACAGCAATGGCAATTAGCAAAGTTTTGTTTTGCTTTTTCAAAAATGGTTTTTGGAATTGGAATTGGTTAATTGGACCAGGCCCATTTTCAAAGGGTTGTTAGCTGATACCCCGCGTTGGTAGTGTTCTGGTTAGGACTTGCACACTGTACGGAGGACATCCTGGTCTCATGGCCCCGTCCTGGGTTACCGCTGTGCCCTGAGGGGCGACGAACAGCAGATTATTATGAAACCGGACCCATGGTCTCTGTCTTTCCTTCCTCTCTCATCCCCTCCGTGTTTGGGACACTACGTACCGGCCACCCTGGTAACAATGGCGGGGTAACTTTAGTCGGGTCCGGGCTATATGTCGGCCTGAGACGCGTAGTCTAGGTCACGGTGTCGTGCGGCCGTTGTGTCTCAGCATTACTGAGCTTCTCGGTTCCAGAGATCAGGTGGCCACTACCACTTGATGCTCGAGGAAAGGCTTGTGCGTGTCACAACATGGAAAAACGGGCACATGTTGACCTATAAGGCGAGACCGTCACTAGCTAGTGTGCAGGGTGGCTGCTAAAATTACACACACACACACACACACAGTGGGAAGTTGTGTTGACCGTAGTCATATGTCCTGTCCGGAGGTTGTGTAAGCAGCTGGGGTTCTCCGTGATGTGACATGCGTTGCGGCATTCCTCACATGCCACCGTGGCGCTGCCCGTCCAAGGGTGGGCGCTAGCAGGGCCGGAGGCTCCAAGTCAGCCCCCCTTTCCACGCTCTCTGGCTGTACGTTCCCGTGGAATGCCTTGGGTATCGCGTGTACCGCCTGGGTCTTGGGTAACGTTGTTCTAGTGGCTTCCAATGGTGGGTCTTAGAAGGATTCCAGGCATGCAAACACTGAAGTATAGGCATCGAAAACACACACACACACACACACTCTCTCAAGACATCGACTAATGACTGTGTAGATGTCCCTGTCAAGAATGTTTGTGTATCCTTCATGATGGTCTTGGCCTGTTGTCAGGCAGAGAGTGTGTGTGAGTGTGTGTGTGTGTGTGTCTACCCATCATAGTTGCCAGATGGAGTGGTTCCAACAACTCCTCCATACCTACCCTGGTGATATGTAGAGATCTGGACCTTGTTGTTTTGAAATGAGCCCCGTCAGTAGACACACACACACACACTCCACAGAAGCAGTTTGTCAAGAAGGAACAGGTTGAATCCCAAAAGGATTGCTTTAACCTTGGTAGTGCACTACTCTTGTTTTGACCAGTAATCCAAAGTAGCACACTACCTAGAGCATATTGGAGCCATTTGGGCTGCAGGAGAGAAGCAAAACAAGTGATGATTCCAGGAGGAACAGTCTGATGGCACACTTGCAGATATTTATGACTTTCTCTCTCTCTGCCTCAATCTCTCTCCTCCCTCCTCAATCCTTCTTCTCCTTCTAGTTGCTGGAGCTGATCGCTAAGTCCCAGTTGCCTTCTCTAAGTGGAGTTGCTCAGAAAAACTACATGAACATCCTGGAGAGAGTTGTGCAGAAAGGTGAGATCTCTCGGCCTCTAGCTCGAACTCGGCCCCACTCACTCTTTCCTGCTTGTGTTTTTACATTTGTGTACTTGCAACCGCAAACAGGAGGATAATTAAAGCAGGATATCTACATGTTATCAGAACAAGTGGAACCGTCTGCTCAGAGACCAGCTTGTGTAATTCTTTAAGGCTGGGTGTGATGATGATGATGATGTACAAGCTCTTCTGATCCGGGCTCTTTCGTCGTGGCTCCTGGTCAAAGTAATGTAGGGTGATGCACACAGCCCTGCCGTTCAGTAAATCAAACGCAAAACGCTGCCTGGTTGTTTAGGAAAGTTAGAAATCCATTGGTCGATTGTTTACAGGTTAAATAAATAAGACTGCCAAGGAACATGGGACTTTTGAGTCGGTCACCGATGTTAGACATTTGGCGCCTATGAAATAAACGTGAGTGTGCTCACTCTGAAGGCTGGCAATGGTGTTCAAAAACAAATTAGTTACATAACATGACCCAAAAAAAAAATAAGTGGCTTAAAGGATCCTGCGTACTTCACCTGAGATAATTGATTTGGGGCTTTTAGATGTGAAAACCCTTTTTAACTTGACTCCGCACATTGCAGACGGTCTAATTTCCTGAAACAAACAAACATTGGTTTTATCAACGAAAATGTACAGGAAGAAAATCCACTTTTTAATTAAAATCTTTACTGAACTTTGATTGTTTTATTGGATAGAACAGAAGGAGGCTTTATGTCCGGTTGTCAGTTTGAAACCATTGATGCCGTGGTACAGAAGCCAGACCCCTACTCCCTAACTCTCCCTCCCCAGAACCCTACACCCAACCCCCAGAACCCTACACCCCAACCCCCAGAACCCTACACCCAGAACCCTACACCCAACCCCCAGAACCCTACACCCCAACCCCCAGAACCCTACACCCAGAACCCTACACCCAACCCCCAGAACCCTACACCCAACCCCCAGAACCCTACACCCAACCCGTATCATACTACAATACTGAACATGCCTTTTCTTGCTCTTCTTCCCCCACAGTTCTGGATGACCAGCAGAACGTCCGGCCCATCAAAGAGCTGCTCCAGACTCTCTATGTGTCTCTGTGTGGCCTGGTGCAGGACATGGGCAAGTCCGTCCTGGTGGGGAACATCAACTGCTGGGTCCATCGCATGGAGAACATCCTTCAGTGGCAGCAGCAGCTGGATAATATCCAGATCAAGCGGGTGAGAAACACTCAGAGCAGACTTGGCTGCGGAGGATCTGCCAGTTTAGGGGCGGGCCACACAAAATAGAAATGAGCCAATCACAGGAGCCAGATTTGCAGACCCTTACAGCCTGTCTTTGTCTCCAGCCTGTGTCTAAAGGGATGAGTCTGACGGAGCTACCGGCCAGCCTCCAGCTGAACATCATGGAACGCCTGTCAGATGGCCGCGACCTGGTCAGTCTAGGCCAGGTGACCCCTGACTTGGAGGCCCTAGCGGAGGACCGCCTGCTGTGGAAGAGGCTGTGTCAGTACCACTTCACCGACCGCCAGGTACACACCAAACACACACACACACACACACAGCTACGCACAACATCCCTACACATATAGGAAAACAACAACACACATACTATCACTTAACGTCACAAAAGATTCATGGAGAATTTAGGTTTTGACATTGCACCCAAGTAAGCGTCTCCATTTTGCTGTTCTTAAGCCCCACGGAAAACACATCTGCACCGCAAACGCAGCAAAACCATTCAAATGGGTCCCGTTCGTTTCTTCGGTGCATTTCTGAAACGCAGTCGGCGTCTCCCAAGCGCTCCAATCCGACACGCGACACGCCACCACTGCGGAAGTAGTCGAGTCGGCGTCCAATGCGTGTGCCCTGTCACCCCAACAGATCCGCAAGCGTCTGATGGTGTCGGACAAAGGCCAGCTGGAGTGGAAGAAGATGTACTTCAAGCTGTGCCGCTGCTACCCGGTCCGGGAACAGTACAGCGAAACCCTGCACTTCTGTACGCACTGTCATATCCTCTTCTGGAAGGTACGAACATTTCCCTCTCTTCTTATCTACAATTGGAAGTGGCGCTTTCTTATAACAGAGTAGTAATTGGACATAGCGCAACAACTGCCACTGTGAATCATTGACTGTTATTGACTGAATACACAATTACTGTTTTCTCTCTGTGGTTACAGGATACAAACCACCCTTGCACAGCCAACAACACAGAGAGCTGCTGCAAACCTGTGTCCCCACAAGGCTTCATCGGCCTGTTTAAGTTCTGAGAGCCAAGCGGAACCTGAAGGACTTTGTACATACGAAACTGTTCATAGTGCGATGAATGGATTCGGACGGGACCCGAGTCTGTATATAGGTGGTTTTGGTTCCATGGGTTCCTGGTTGTTATTGTACTGGGTACAGGAAGAAGAGGAAGAATCATGCAACTAACTTCCTGCATGTGAGAGCTGAGGATTCTGGTAGCTGGAGTTCTATAGCTTGGATCAAATGAATGTGATCTGAAGGGAAGAAACAATGGAGATGGAGGGTGAAGAGGCTTAACAGAGGTCTCAAGTCACAATTATTTTCCTATTGAACATTTTTACGGTTAGGTGCAGTAATGGCATGACTGTCATATCTATGGGACTTTTTGGAGACTCTAAGAGAGTTTAGGAGTGCTTTGACACGAGGAACAGATTTTGGGAGAAATTAGAAATGATTGTGGTAAAAGACATTTTGGTACATTACTTATGAAATAGATGTTTCTCACCGAAGGTTGGGTGGTATGATATTCTTCGATATAGTGACTGCATATCTTTTTCAAATACCTATTCTGTCCTTTTTTCACTTTTATACATTTTGATATTTCCGAAGGTTTTTTTTGTATGAATGTGTTGTGTTCCGTTGGTGTGCAGCTAGTTGCTAACCCTGCATCGGTATCATAGTGCAGCAGCAGTGTCGTTTATATTACCTATGATATCGGGCACTGAATAATAATTATTATACGATCAAGAGATGGTGGCGCGTGACCTCGCGAGAGTAACTGCCGATTAAGAACGGTGGGATGTTCTGGGATCCGTGTGTTTACTTTGGGTTTAGAAGTTGTTTCACAAATACCGTTGAACTGAACAAATCATTTGCCGCCTGCATGATGATACTTATTATACTTTTTAATACGCACATGTTTTCATTTTGCTACGTTATTTGTGTTTCCGACGTGAGGTCTGGTATTGGTGGTTATAGGGAAGGTGAAACTACTCGCTGAACTGCGCAATCTTGACTCCGTTTGGACTCCCAAATCGCGTACCCTTTTCACGTTGCACTTTACTGACCCTGTCCGAAGTAGTTAACTATATAGGGAATAGGGTAATATTTGGGACAACTTTAGACCTGTAGCCACACTGCGGAGTCAGTATGTTGATGTACAATACAGTCACTGCGATTTGAATGTACTGTGTTCCTGTTAAATAAACGGGGGAATAAAATGTTTTAATCGTATGTTTTGTAGGCTGTCTCCAGCGTGGTATTTGTTGGGATATGCGAAAACGTTCCACGTTGTTTTAGAATTGTATCCATGATGACCACTGTTACCATTTGCAATCAATGTACTACAATTCCGTGCCTTTTGGTCAGTTGGAATAACTGAAAAATTACAGTTGTAAAACAACAGTTGTGATTGGTCCAGACCAATAATAGAAGCTCATGTGTAAATGTATAGTCTGGGGGCGGCTGTGGTTTGTGCTCAATTCCTTTTAAATGTGATTTAAAGAACATCGTGAACCACCACTTTTCATAATTACGGTTTGTTGTGCGACATACTATTTTTGATAGATCAAGCCCACCATCTGTTGGTGAATTTGCCTTACTGCAGCACGGGCTCTTATTCCACGGTCAATGTCAGTCAAGTATACAGGACGTTGATATTCATATCTGGCCCTTGGAAATAGTTCCACTCGAGTTTTTCCATTGGAATCCCCAAATCAGGGACCATCACATTCGGTCAGGCCGCATTACCTGACCCAACCTTGTGTCCCAGGTCTAGATTACACTCTGATTAGGGGGTTGCGAAAAAAAGCTGTGCAGCCAGTTTCGAGGGTAAGATTTGAATACAGCTAATATAAGACATACGCTTTCAAACAATTTCCCTGTATGTCGATGGAAACAGTAACCAGTACAAAGAAAGGTTCAATTTAAGTTAACATTTATTTTATTACATCCAAGCGTTTCTCTTATATGGTTACATGTTGACAAATTAAATACCTTTCACTATGTTATAACAAAAATAAACATCTCTCTAACGTTAAAATCCACCACGATCATTGAAGTGTATAAACATGCTAACACATTCAGTAAAGCTGAGACACCGTCCGAGTTTCAACGGGTCCGAGTGCAGGTATCAATACTACCCAATACGGACTGTTTTGAGACTCGGTCGCGGTAACTTTCCAGTGTACAAATTAATATGATATAGATATTATAATTAATATCGTCCGCGCGCAACCAACCAAATCCTCCCACAGACCAATCAAACTGCCTACTCCTGCTAAACATCCATATACATTTGATAGCAATGGGAAGACGTAGTTTAAACAACGAGGATGCGTTTCGTTATCTTAAGGACACTATGCTTCTAAAATAACTGAAGAGTTCGATTAGATTAAGGACTTTTTTTGCCGGTCGCATCTTATGATATGTGAGGCATGAACGAAGAACCGTTTCGGCCTCATGAGCACCACTTTCACAACCGCTTGCTGAAATTATACGAAAAGTAGGAGTGCACCTTTAACCGCCGTGGGGTGAAGACGAGTCGTCCCGTCCTCATGACGTCGCTGTACATTCAGTTAATGTCCCACACACGTCGCTATCCTGGACTGCGCGTAAAACTGCATTTCGCGCAAAATGTCAGGTAAACGCTTTAACTGAAACAGGAAACGCCATAGCCTGAGTCACCCTGCTCCTGGTCGTGTATGGCTGGGGCCTGAGGAGTGAAGTTGGCAACAGCACGGACAGCTCCGGAGCCAGGCTACAGACAATAGGCGCCGCGCACAAGCGTTTGTGATGTAATTAATCAATAAGGCACAGAGGGGTGTGGTACGTGGCCAATATACCACGGCCAAAGGCTGCTCTTAGGCACGACGCAACAGGGAGTGTATCTCTTAGCCGTGGGACATTGGTAATATCCCACCAACCACCAAGATGCCTTATTGCTGTTAAAAAACGTTTCGGGGGGCACCCACCCCGGGAAGTGTTTCTGTGCATTTATACAGACAATAGGACAAAAGGTAATATTCATAGTAAATACCATTAGCGTCTCTTATGGATAATTACACCTTGTAACATGTCTTTGTCATTCTCGCGTGGGGGTGTTGTGTCTGCATTAGATGTAGTAACAAGTGTGTTGTGTCTGCATTACATGTAAAAGTAGGGGTGTTGTGTCTGCATTACATGTAAAAGTAGGGGTGTTGTGTCTGCATTAGATGTAAAAGTAGGGGTGTTGTGTCTGCATTACATGTAAAAGTAGGGGT
>JACXGK010004904.1:0-12979 GCA_016801125.1 Novumbra hubbsi
GGGGATGCACCTCAAACATAGTTACAAGTGTATGATACGTATTTATCTTTTCCTCTGGACTAGAATATTGTTTGAAAGGTTAATCACAGAAATTGTCCTTAATAGCGCTGGTGGGAGTAGTTTATATTTTTAAGAAAGGCGTTGTGTTTTGTTCTTTTGTGTTTGGAAATCATACTTGGTGGGGTTTTGTCTTCTGGCTTCCTACTATCTTGGAGCCGACAAAGGAAGCTCAGTTCAACATCACCACTCTAGATTTAAAAGTCTTATTACTTTCTGGTGCATTATAAAAGGATTCTCCTTTCCTGTCCCCCCCACACACACACACACACACACACTCTCAACCACAGCTGTACAGCTGCCTGATTTCTAACTTTCCCCGGTGGTTTTGGCAGGTGGTTTTTCTTCCTCAGGGCTGGTGCTGGTATAGACTATTAGCCTAGCAGACTGTTCCGTGCTGCTCCAACCCAGCCAGTGTTTACCTCTACTGAACAGGACGCTCTGTAGCCTTTTAAGCACCGGAGCGAGAGTTGGTGCCAGCCAAGACCTGTGCCAGCCAAGACCTGTGCCAGCCAAGACCTGTGCCAGCCAAGACCTGTGCCAGCCAACAGCAGCTTGGCATTAGGAACGGGTCTGAGTTCAGGCCTGGTGTTGAGTGCTGACCCGTCCTCAATACAGCGACTGCATCAATGTCTTAAACCCGGCCAAACTGAACTTCAAACCTCAGGGCCACACACACTCTTAATTGGGGTTTTATGTCGACCTGAGTCACCAGGTGGGTGAAATTAAAACTAGCAGGGTCCAGACTTCGTAGTAGAATGGCTATGTACCCCTGGCGTGAGCTTTTGGTGGCAAGTTTTCATTACCGAAAAGGAAATGCATGTTTTGTGTGAAATTAATTTTTTGTCTGTTTCAACGGGAGAGGAAGGGAGTTCAGGGAACGCTCCGGAAGCCTGTAAAATACCGCTGCTTCCTCTCCCGGGATGTCCTCTCGCTGTCCGTCTTTCCACAGCTTCCTGTGACCACGTTGTGTAACCTAGAGGATGTCGAGGTCGTCATGGGCACGACATCCTTACCGAAGTGGTGGAGTTTCACCCACTCCCCAGTCTTCATGCTTTGTGTACGCCGGATGATATCACCCAAATGTACCCCTAAAGACACCTGCTAGGGTGCCGAAAGGCTCTTGCCAGCTGCCCCTCAACACTCTCTGCTGTAATCTAATAAATAAAGATTTCCTAGACGCCATCGTCAAACCTCATCTGGGAACAAAAGGGGGACGTCGGCTTGCTTCCAACAACAATGATAAATTGGATTCCAAACTCCGGTGGCCACTGTAATTCAATACCTAACCACAGCAGTCAATTTTACTCTGCTTTTTTTCGCACTTGAGCTTTTGTCACAACAGTGAAGACCTGAGTAATTTATTGCCTGTGTGTCAATTGAGTCAACGGTTTGACGCCGCAGAGCTTCTAAGAGCTGAGGTGCTTGACGTCCACGTCTGGACTCGGGGCGGTTGTAGCGGGACATTTTAGCCACCAGAGATGGAGGCCTCGTATTGATCAGTTGAACCAGTCCAATTAACTTGATCAAAACGAGGGCCCCTGTTCCTGTTTGCATGAGAAAAGACCTCATGAAAAAGCTAGTTGGCTTTTACTTTATTTAATTAACATTGCTGGATGTTTCTGGCCTGGCAATCAAAGGCCGGCATCTCCAGAAAGAGCAGCCAAAGCCACACCTGTCAGATCAATCTGTGTTTCTGAAATATCACGCTGCCGCTGGAAAGATACAACAGACAATTCACCTCCACTTCCTCAGTCAACCTTTTGAGTTGGAAAACAGGTCTTCATTAAAGCCGTCCCTGACCGATGCCCAGATTGACATCAACCTTTAAACTCTCCCTCCCCTAATGGAGCATTTCCACTCACTGATCCAAGTGAGGTTCAAAGGTCGAGCCCATCAAGGCAGAATAAGCCAGAGAGCCTGACATCTGTCTGTACGTCCCTGCTACCAGGCGGTCTGCATGGGCAGGTGTTGGAGATGTCTGTCTGTACGTCCCTGGTGTCAGGCGGTCTGCATGGGCAGGTGTTGGTGACGTCTGTCTGTACGTCCCTGGTGTCAGGCGGTCTGCATGGGCAGGTGTTGGTGACGTCTGTCTGTACGTCCCTGGTGTCAGGCGGTCTGCATGGGCAGGTGTTGGTGACGTCTGTCTGTACGTCCCTGGTGTCAGGCGGTCTGCATGGGCAGGTGTTGGAGACGTCTGTCTGTACGTCCCTGGTGTCAGGCAGTCGGCGAGGTGTTATAGAGAGACTCTCGTGAGAAACGGCCATTCCTCTGGCTACAGACACTTTTTAATTGCTGTGGTGGAAGATTTATAAAACAGAATTGTATGTGACCAATTGTGTGTCCCACTGTGTTGTGTGTTTGGTGTGGCTCCTCCCTGGTTAAGTCTGTTCTCTTCCTTCCACACAGACACGTATCCATGACGCTGCCCGCCAGTTTCAGACGTCAGAACACGACCCGACCCGACTACGAACACCAGAACTCCAACATGTATGCCATATCAGGTGGGATACTAATCCTTCCTCTGTTTCCCTGGACTGAACCCTGCCCGTCAGTGTCGTTTCCTACATATTAATGTTGGCTGCTTCGTAATATTCCATGAGGCAGGTGTTGTCCCCCGGTCGTCTGTGCAGTGTACGGTGTTACTGTGGTAACTGGCCTCAGGGACTAGATTTTGATATTGTTTTCAGTGATTAGTGTGTTCACCAATCAGATCGGCTCTGTTGCTGTCAAAAAAACATATGATGTAAGCGGCCCGACAACCAATCAGGTGTGGGCTGTATGAATGCCCTGGCGACTGGCAGATCTGTTTCAGATGCGTAGAGGGACATCGTGTGGTGAGAATGAGACGGACCCCTCTGGCGCAGAGGGACTTTGTTCCCCTTGACGAAGAACGCGTCACCGTTCGACCTAAAACGGGGTTCTCTGCGCCCGTCAGCCCCTGCAGAGAACCGTAGAGGAGACCCGCGTGGAGATGTTTAACCGGGCACCTCTGAGAGCCTTGGGTGCGACGCGTCACAAGGCGAGAGGTCTAGTAGAAACCTAGTAGAGGTCTAGTAGAAACCAGCAAGGGAAACATCCAGTGAAAGACGCACTAGATTCTATATAGTCTCATCCATCTATGTGCCCACAAGCAACGTCAGGTCCCTGTTTTGGTGTTCAACATCATCCCGTTGTGTTCAACATCATCCCGTTGTGTGTCTATGTCCCCCCTGTTTCCTGTGCTTTGCTTGGACTCTAATATTGTCAACATTATCAGGGAATTCCCACGTGCTCCAAATCCCTTTTTCTAACATGGTACAGATTTGGTGTCCATTAGGTCAGAAAGGCCCGGTCATTCAGATGGCGGCACAGACGACAGCCTTGCCTCCGTTAAAACAAATATCAGATAGGAGCCATTTGGAGGGTCTGCACCTGCCCGTAATCTGGCCCCTAATGATTGTAGCTTCTAGAGCTGAGCAGAGTTTTCCAATTAAAACGAGCCTCTACGACGGCGGTCGAAATAATAACACCCCTGTAGCCGTGAAGAGGTTGGAACTGACAGGTGAGTCCCCCGGATGAATTAAACATGAGGCGCAGGGTTTGTGGCGGCTGGGGCTTGTGGGAGGGGCACAGTGAGAAGCGGAAAAGCCTCAGAGAGTTGTGGGGGGGGGGGTTATTCAGGGCTTGTAAATGCTCAATGTAATTTACATATATTAATCTCTTGCTGTTCAGCCTTATCGAGTGCCCCCCGCTCCCCCTCCGGTGAAGTCTCTGAAGCTAAAATAGCAGTGACAGGCGAGGGTGAGCTTCATTTTCCCCGGGATTTATGACTTGTGTAATTTGGGATCTTTTATTAATACGCTCAGACGATTGATCCCCCACCGCTGTGTGTGTGGAATACGCTTAATTGTTCCAGATGGCGCCTGGCTCACTGATTATCTAAAATGACTTCTCTCGCTCTCTCTCCTGCTTTCACATCTTTTTTACTACCATTTCTTTCTTTTCTCTGTCACTTTTTTTTTTTTTTTTTTTTTTTTTTTTTTTCATTCCGTCAACGCGCTTCCGCTGTCATGCAGGCAGTGGAGGTTTCCGTCCAACTCTTGTTTCCGTTTGGGAATCATAGAATTTGGATGCATTTCTGCAGATTTTAGCTGCACGGTTCCACTCTTAACCCAACAACCCTTCCCCAAATATAAAACGTTATAGCAACGTGGACATGAGACATTCCGGCTCGTTCCAGGCTACTTACTGTATCCATAGCTAATTACAGCCAGATGAAATTATACCCCTCCACATCCCAGGCCATTAAGGACATTTTATGAAGATCCATCATCCCATGTCCCTTAAAGATCCTCTAATGGCTCCGTGGGCTATTTAAGTAAGTTATTAATGAACTTCTAATGCTCTGCTGGGAGGAAGTGTCCTTCCCTTGTCTCTTGTCCTGAGTTGATCTGAAGGGGTGGGGTTCTATGCCAAACACATTTTGGGGTGTGGTTCTATGCCCTACAAAGTTTTTTGGTTCCTTAGGATGGACAAGGCGCTAGAAAAGAAAGCAGACGGACATGGCTAGATATTTGTTTTGATGACGACAAAATGAGTTTGTGTTATGTTTGTAGGAGCAACGTAATGTGTGTTGAGAATTGAAATACACCAACTTTTCACTTGACAACCTGTTTATAAGGAAATGTTTGTTGAATTTTTCATGTTTCGTTGAGGGATTATTTCTTGTTTGTTTTTTCATCCCATTCTCCCATTATTCTGTTACAGAGCCTGATCCTTTTTATCCCAGAACCCCCAGAATTCCTCAGGGCATGTGTTATACAAGGTGTCTGTAAACATTCCACAACGTTGTTTGTCCACGCTGATGTGACGGCATCTCACAGCTCATCCCACATCATCCCTGCTTGGACACATCCTGAACCGGGTCCAACCAGAGGATTGGTCCCCTGTTACCCATAAATCCCCAGTTACCCATGAGCAATTGTGGTTAATCGAGGAAAACGGGACAGATTGTTCACCCGGACAGATATGGGATTTTATCCAACAATTTGACTTTTTGGTTCCACACTAACTGAGCTCTGACATCTTGTTTTCTTGTGGAGACCCAAAGCCAAGCTGAAGACTCTCTGAAAGCCAGATGTGTGGGGGGGACTCTGCGGACGGTGGAGATGTTTGGGGGGGACTCTGCGGACGGTGGAGATGTTTGGGGGGGACTCTGCAGACGGTGGAGTGTGACTGTCCTCCAGGTGAGGCCAGACAAACAGACCTATCTTGTAATCAAGCTTTCCTGTGTGTTTTTCAGCAATGGATGGGGTGCCTTTCATGATTTCAGAGAAGTTTGCCTGCGCTTCTGACGACGTGAGTCCGACCGGCCGTTGCTTAAAATACATACAGACTAAATGTTGTTAAAGAAAATGCTACAGTCAATTTTGTGGTCTCTTAGTTTGCTATGCACTTGATTAGATCGTTGTTCTCAGCACGTGTGTAACAAGTAGCCTTCGTATTCGCCTGCCTACATTCACTGTAAACCGCTGACTCAGCCTGTCGTCTTCCTGTCCCGTCGGCCAATCCTGTAGCAGCTGCAGCAAGTGGATCTCCTGGGGATCACAATCAAGTCTCTGGCGGAGATTGAGAAGGAGGTGAGTGTCGCCCTGCACAGCTTCTTCCAGCCTCCTTTCAGATGTGTTGGTGTCAGCTCTGTCGCGACGCTGTTGTCTCTTGTGTCGTTCCCAAACGCCGTAGGAGGGTGGCGAGACTCCAAGCGGCCTGGATCAGGCTGAACTTGTATCCATCTAGACATTGTGACACCGTCACTTGACTTGAAGCGCGTCCCGATGCTCTGTAAAACTTCAGGTCTTATGTTGATTATGTAAGGAGCTTTTATAGAGTTAGAGGGGGCCTTTCCGACAGAGATAATCCCGCTTTGAATTAAACTGCACCCAAGCCCCTCTCCTCCGAAGCCTTGAGCACTGCCACGGGTGTGTGTCTTTATAGAAGAGTAAATCATACCAGGTCGACACCGGCCCCTTTCTACCGGCTAATCTACAGGCTCAGCGGAAGAGAACCAACCCCGGGAGTGTAAGTTGAAGTATCAATGCCAGGAAATCCGTGGCAGAATGCAATGTGATTTGTGGGGACATGCCACTGGTATATCCCCCTCTGTCCACTAGAGGGTGGCGTTGACCCGTTTTTGTGTTCTCTACTCCTGAGGTCTCCTGTTGCAGGGCTGGACGGACACTGCTTTTAAATGCTATTAAATATACATTCATTAAGGGAGGTACATTTTGGGAGAAAGAAAATGCATGTTCCAGTGATGAGAGTCCATATACAGCAGCCTGGAAGAAAGAAAGAAAATTGGATGTCGCTACTTACTTTCTATCCCTCATCTCTTCAGACTGTGTCCGTTCCTGCCATTAAGCAGGGCTCCCACTTCCCCTGTGACTGGGGGGACTTAGGCACACAGTAATGGCTTTTATCCATGCATATCTAATTTGTGTCTCTTTAATTGTTGATTAGCTCGCATTTTGAGCTGACCTGTTCGTTCTGTTGAAGAGGATGTGGAAGGGAATGGGTATATGTGGAGGGGGATAAGAAGCGATGGATTGTGGGTAGCGATGTCGGCATTAGTTAAATGTTGTGGAATGTGCTGTGTTAAGACCTCAGGTGTCCAGCAGGCTGCTTAGCCAGTCATGGTGCCTACAAACAAACATGGCAGAGAAATGGCATCAGCTCTGGGTGTGCCCGGGGGGGTAAGTTGTCTCAGCCCTGTCCCAGGCCAATGAGGGGGCTGGTAAGAGGGACACCTCGTAGCACTCTAGTGACCTACTGTGGCAACCGTGAGCTCAACTGTGGTTGTTGGCTGGAAAATGCTCTCACCTGGACTCTGGAGTTCCTGAAAATACTTCCTAGTTGGGAGCGTGGCATGGCCTATTGCGCTGGTCCATCCAGGCTCACTACCGATTTATCTTTTGACCACACCCACCTCCGTAAAGGGAACTGGATCATAGTGGTTCTGCCTGCGAGTGGTGCTGGTTTTGACCCTATCAATCACTCAATCACATTTATTTAGTAAAGCCCTTTTTACATCATCAGTAGTCACTAAGACATTTTCCAGATAACCAGCCGAAACCCCAAAGAGCAAGCCACGACAGAGTTGATGCACAGTGGCCTGGAAAAACTCCCTAGAAGGTCAGAACTTAGGAAGAAACCTAGAGAGGAACCAGACTGAGCAAATGCGCTTGGGCTGTGTCTAGACAGTAAAAATAATCCAAGTCAGCTGCATGAATAGATGAACATAGACAAGGTCAGTCAGGTGGTTTGTGGGCAGTGGCCGCTGGAATACTAAAGCAGCAACTGGATCCAGGGGGACTTGGGACCGAGACGGCTACGAGTCGTTCGTAGTGCTGAGGTGTGGTCCAAGGGTTAGTGCTGAGGTGTGGTCCAAGGGTTAGTGCTGAGGTGTGGCCCAAGGGCTCAGGACAGGTCACAAGGAAACAAGGGGAGTGCATTCCTTGAATTCACAAAGGAGACTTGACTTCAGTGGAACGGAGGATGTCCCTTTTATTAGAGGTCACACCGCATCACATAGTACCCTGGCTCTTGACCACTGAAGCTGGAATGTGCAGATGGTTGTGTGTTTTCATTACATTAAACTGTTGGCAGTCCTCTTAGCCTAAACCACCATTGTTCTGGATTTTAATGAGACTTTGATTAGATTTAAATGTGTTTGATTTGTTTCCAGACCTAAAGCATGTAACCCAGCTAGTGGGAGACTATTTTTCTGTACAGAATTGGACAGTGTTTCTGGTGGTTTGAGCCAAGCTGGTTTTAGCCACTAGGGGGGGTACTTTCACCAAAGAAATAGGAATAATGGGTTGACCAAACTCTTTCCAAAGGAGGTGTGATTAAGCAAAGCTCAACGACCAAACTGAGTTAACCCAGCCAAGCCCCTGTTCATGTAGAACAACGTCACTAAAGGCTTGTCCCCGTCCTAGAGACAGTTCGCTTTCCGTAATCCTTAAGAAACGTGATGCTTACGCTACGTCTTTCTTTTTTTTTGTTAAAGAGAAGCCACCATTTTAACGGTGAATCCATTTTGCATGTCCTCAGAACGACTTGTGTACAATGTGGGCCTACTAAGGGATAACGAGATGATGTTTGTTTCCTCGTCCCACGCATCTATCCATCTCCTTCCGTCCGTCTTCTGCCAGTACGAGTACAGTTTCCGCACGGAGCACAGCGCTGCAGCGAGGCTCCCTCCCAGCCCCACGCGGACCTCCCTGGGCTCCGAGGCCTGAGCGCTGCTCCCTTGGAGAGACGAGCGGGACGGAACGGCGCGCTACTACTGATTACCCGCCGGTCCGCGCAGGCCAAGCCAGAGAGCGAGAGGGAACCGGTTCTCCTTCTGTCTCTTCGGCCTGTCCTCCCTGCCGTCCCACAGCAGGACGATGTCGTCCCCGGGGACACGGGGGGGGCTCGTCCCTCCGCCCACATGGACCGGCCTCCGTTTGTGGGAAGGAAAAAAAAGAGAACAAACAAACCGCCTTCGGTTGCCCTGTACAGGATTTGTCGTCCAGTATTTCATTTTCTGCTGCTTCTTTGGAACGGGAGGGAACCACTACTCGATAATGGGATCTTTTTAGTCGTGGTGAAGGGAGAACTCTGGAGTGTCCTCGAGGAAAGCCTTGGGGTCCAAACAGGACTTCCGCTCAGCGTGGACATGGTTTGTCATTTGGACTCTTGGTGGACAGCGGGGAGGAAGCCCAGGCCTGTGTGGTCGCTTCTTTTCCTTAGTTCAGGAACTTTGATGTCCTGGACCCACCAGTCCTCCTTGGTTGGGGTCTAATCCTCCACCTCCTTCAGGGTCTAGATACAAACCCTCCATGTACTAGTTACTGTTCACAAACTTCTTTGCGGTGTCAATTAAGGCCATTTCTTCTCGTTGTTATGGTGATAACGTGGATTTCTTTGTGAATGCATTATTACAGTGTTTTTAGGGATTTGGGTGTTCTTATTATTACCATGGCCACTTTGTCTAGTCTCAACCACTCTAGTTTTATTTCTGGCCTGAACTACTCCTGAGATTTAAAGGGCACATCGCCTGCTGGTAAAATAGCTGTAATTTCATCACAATGTCAGACCAACAATTACCAGGTTCACTGTGGCTCAGTCTTAGAGTTTTTGTGTTTTTTAACCTTCAAAGCTGTGTTTTATATTTCTCACAAAATAGTTGATTCAAACCCTACAGCTAAGGACCGTTACCTAATAGTCATCCTTCTCTGGTCTACAGGATATAATGGGCAGCATGGTGATATAATTCATTTACTATTATTTTGCTACATTTTCTTAATGATCAAAAGATTTTCCAGTGTGGTTTAAGTATATTATGTGTTTTTTAACAAATGATCTTGTATCAAGAACACCTTCATTTGGGCTGATGTCAAGTAACAATGCAAAAACTTTTATTTTATTTGTGTAAATGTCGTATTTTAAACCATAAATGCTTTTATTTGTTTTGGCAAAAACTGACTATCATAATTGAATAAAGTAACAGGTTCTGATTGTTTGCTGGCCGGCTGTTACAGGGGTGCTTTAACATTTTTTTGTCCTTAGTTACCGGTCAGACCACCAATTTCTCTTATAAACATCACACTTATCTATCCTGTGAAGAGAAATGTGCAATTGGGGCCAGCTCCGTTTCGAAGTAGTACATTTTCTTTTTCGCTGGTGTTAATCGTTGGTGGACATGGGCCCAATAGCACATGCTCTAACAGAGGACCTGGAGTGAAGGATACAATGTCCTTACAAATTGTGATGTCCATGTTAAAATGTATTCAGGCTATCCAGCTTTATGTTCTGTCTACGTTTTTCAACAGGAAGCCGGAGTTTGTATTTAAATATATTCTATATTTTACTGTGTGTTCATTCTGCAAACCGAATGAAAAAGGGCGGGACTTTTTCAATTGGACAAATTTAGGTAGGATCAGATTTTCTATTTGACACATTTTCGATCGGTCCCTCCCCGTGTCATACGGGTTGCGTCTCTCTGGCAATATTGTTTTGCAACCTAACCTGTTCGGCAGCGTGAGCACAACCCAGATTATGCCTTTATATATCAAAACGTCTCCTCTGTTGACACAACTTCGCTCACACTAAATCTGGAAACGCATCTATTTGAATGGCGTTTTGAGTGGTTTGTCCGAAACACAGTGTTTTGTTAAAATGTGATTGCCTTTTTCTCACTAAATTGTGTTACGACACAAGAGATCAAACCATGTTCGGTATTTTCGTTTGTTTATTGCTGTTTGCCATGCTTAATATTAGTCGTTTTATTCAGACATGCTTGGTTTTAACGCTATCAATGTTGAGAATGCTTGTTTATGTACACATGTTATTGTCTTAAGTGGCACCCAGGGTTGCTGTTTTTTAGTATATATTATCTTTTTTCAGACACTGCCTATAAAATAAGTAAAATCGGATGAGCCTCATATTTTTGATATGTATGTTTATATGTATTTCTTAGAAGTACGATTGAGTTTAGTGTTTCATCTATGTCCCCACTCTGGTTTTCTGATTGCAACCTTTGGTGCCGTTTGAAACAACATCAATTATTAAGATATTCATTTTCTGGTTGTCGAGCTTGTTCATTTAAACACAGAGAATCTTCCTGTTCATATCACGTTCACCCGAAAACAAATGAGCATTATATTAAAATGGGTTTCGAGAAGATCATAACGGTCCATATCAGTGTCAAATGTGACATTTAATGAGGTCCAGTATGTTGATGCTCTGCCGGAATGCTGTTGTCATGACTTGAGCCTCTTGGTTAAGTCCATTCAAAACAGATGCTTGGTACGTGTGCCCATTTAACCGCTTATTACAGCCAGTGCTGTCCTCATTGCTTCCTGGTGACCGTCGCTCCTTAAATAGCTATATATCTGTGAGCTGTGTGTAAATATCTTCCGCTGCTTATGATCAAATACATTATTGTAAACTAATGTTTTTTTGTGAATTAACATTTAGTGATCTTGCTGATTTATGTCACATGTTGTTCAGTGTATTTTAAAAGTGGACTCATCTGAGCCAACACGAGATCCTTCCATCCTGTAGATAGCGTCTGACAAGCTGGCCTGTTCGCTACGATTTTATCCGTCATGTTGTTCGCTCAGTCGCTTTGATCATTCAAGTCAATGAACAGAAGTTGAATGTGGGGAAAAAAATAGATTTGTGTTTGTTCCGACCAGCGCTTTGGGACCAAAGTTGTAGCCTATACGATGGAGCCTTGTTAGGTTTTGTGTTCCTCCGGTTACGGTATCTTTATAGATGGTATTTTATTAATTATGGCTCTAAAGGATGCCGGGGGATTGGGGATGTTTTTCAAGACATACCCACACGCTCCCCAGGCTCACGCTCATTCAAAGCCCACTTCTTTTGGTGGTGGACAGTAAAGTCAATATGGGCCCGTTTAATGAGGCCGGCCTGTGCACGTTTTAGTTCTGGGGTTGCGCATATGGTGCGAAATCCAAATAACTGGTGACTAATTCACGTGCACAGTCATTCTATTTACAGATTGTTTTAAGCATCCTCAACTTTATTAATTTAATTGCGATTGCTCGTTCGTTTTTTTTCTGTTGATCTGGTCGCTGCCGCAATCAAATTAGTTATTCATCGGTGTGTAAACAAGCGGTTTTTCTCATCTTTGTACCACCTCTGTCGTTTTAATGGCGACTAGTAAAACAACTGAGCGAGACCTCTTAACTAGCTACTTCAAACCCCACCAGTGACTTTCCTTTCAACATGCGTAGGCAACTGAGAAACCTGGCACGCACATCTAGCCGACGCCAGATCTGGCTAGTTTTACTGTGACAAAAGGTTTCGGGAATGCACTGTCCTTTACTACGATATATGCTTCCTTTGATCCTTAAAAAAATACCTACCTTATTAGAACTTGTCTGTCAAAACCGATTAATTACCTCGCATTTTGTTCTTGAACTCGTGTTGTATTATTGGCATCCGTGGGCTGTTTTCATTGGCGGATCAATTCTGCTATTTTACCCGATCATAGGCAAATAACCGTCAGATTTTGACTGCACGCGTAAATACATTAATGTTATGTGTGCTGAATTGGCTTTGGTCCCATGTAAACGACGTTGAAGTGTGTCAAACTGCATGTTGCTCGTACGCCAGCAAACAGCGGAATAATTTACTGCAAAAGGCAGGCGAATTATCAGGCTTTAGGCTAAAGTAATGGATTCAGCCGGATTTTTGTAAATGCTTTACAGTATGTTTACAACGGAGTGCCTGGTGAACAAATTGCAAAACAATATTCATATAGGCAGTGTTCTAACTTACTGTGCGCAGTCGACCGGTGGGATCTAGCGTCAGATCAAGTCTTGTAGCCACGCCTGTCAAATGATTAGGCCTAACTGTACATAAGCATTGTTGATGTTATTGAACATTAAAAAAACACGTAGACGGTGTGTACCATTCTTATTAATTTATTTAACATTTAATATTTACGAAGGGACAAATATGTGCTTCTTTTGTCGATATTAACACATTTTTAATAAAACTTTTTAAATGATCAACATTCTGTCTCTGATTATTTGCAAATCTTAAAAATATTTTACAAGAATAAGAGTGTAGTTTTGTTTAGAGCTCTGGGATTTTTGTATTTGTTTCCCTCCAGTTTACCAGGTTCAAGCCTCACGATACATGGCTACGTTTGTCATGACCCAAATACTATTGTCAGTCCGTGGAAATGTCTAACACCGTTGTTGTTAAATAGTGACATTCTCCTTTAATCCCCGGGGTCCAGTGCCCCTTTCATCCTCAACAGGTTTGTTCTCGTGGTCTCACTAGAGGCCGATTGGGATTATTGGCCAACGATGGTGCAAGGTGTGAGGTGATTCCTCTCTCTGATTGGCCGATGTGGAGGAGA
>JACXGK010004904.1:13079-35772 GCA_016801125.1 Novumbra hubbsi
GAGGGGGCGTCGCGCTTCCATGCAGCTGTGTGAGCGACAGTTTCTGGGTTGGGCGTGTAACAAGCCACCACAGGTTGTTTGCAGCGGCTTGTTATGCTGTCCTGCCGAATTCTGCTTTGTACCGGGTTGTTCAGATCCACCAGTGGGATTTTATTGCCGGAACTAGCGGTCGAGGGCCAGCAGGTGGAGGTGTTTTCTCCGTGTTGCTTTCGTGGTCGAGAGGTGATCCTGAATCCATCGAACGTTTAAACAAGATGGACTGCTGACAGGCAAAGTTGAATGAGTTGAATACATGAATTAGATGGAGGAAGAAACTATTTTTAGAAGAAAAGCCATGAATGCCTTATGAATGCCTTTCTAAATTACCAGTCAGTATTTCCGACGTCTTCTGGCACGATCTGTGTCATTTTAGTTCATTTGTTATTTGTAAAGGGGTCCTTTGTGCATAATTCTGTCTCAACCAACCCTCATAGAGGGACAGTCTTGACACCTGAGAACATAACAGGCTGTTTGTTGAGGTGGATGTCTGCACATTCGCAAGGACTGAGATGACAGGAACTAGCGGAGATGGTCTCGGAACAGGTGCGGTAATACTGCATACCCTTCGAGGTGCTATGTTCTTTTGGACGTTTACAGCCGTCCTTTTTCCTTTCATCAGAGCCAGATGTGCTCAGTCAAGACCCGGACAGCCACGGATAGGAATAACCCCCAGCTCCCTCATTGGAAACCCGGGTCCACTAACAAAGAGAAGCTAAGAGGTCAAAGGGAACGGGGGCCAATAGGCTGAGTAAACCATAATATCTGGTCTACTTCTGCAACATCTTGCAGAACAAAGTATGAGTCTGAACGACCCTGCTGATTGGTTCCCACTGAGCCCACAATACACCGGCATGAATTACATCCCTGCGTTTTATTTGGGCGGGAGCAACCGTTTTCATGGCATTATGCTTTTCAGAGTACTTTTCTTTGAGGCTGTTTATATTTTTACACACATTTTATATCCTACCAGGCGGAATACATTGTGTTGCTTCTATAGTCTTTGTTACTTTGTCTGGTCACTTTCTAATATTAATACGAACATTTCTTCTAAATAAAGGAATGATTAGAGTACTACTATATTATTATAGTAAGAAAGGACAGCATAGAAGCTCACTCTTGATTAAACATAGGAGAGGACATAACCGGCACTCCTGGACCATTCACACAAATTACAAAACGTCACTCAAAACAAATAGACATAAACCTACGCCTAAATAAAATGCTACTTTTGCTTTAGCTACCTGATCATTTTGATACCATTATCTAACCAAACAATATCTTATTTGTCTGAATGATAAATTCTTAAAAGTATTTTACCCAGAATGTTTACGTCAGATTATGAGTAACTATAATCAATTTCATGCAAGGTATATTAACAGATTTATTTTTTGCATACTCCACTCTCCCTGAGACACTCTAAGAGTAAGGTCACAGGTCGCAGCCAGGGGTCAGCCATTATTCATGTGGACCTTGGAGCAGTAAGGGTTAAATGCCTTGAACAAGGAATGAGCAAATGTAGGTCTGGAGTTCAATTATTTGCAAATAAGTATTCCTCATTGAGTGTAAAATATTAATCTTTTATTGTTTAAATGAACTCCAAAATACCGATATTCCATGCAACAACATCTGATTTAATATTCTTATCTTGGCCAAATGAAGAAGAGAATTTCCATCACTTAAATGTGCAATCTGTTGTATATTCAGTAAAATTACTGCAAAGACTTTCCGTTGAACCCACTGAAAGCATTTTAAGACTTGTGGCGGGACGATTTTCCATGCTAGTTCAAATAGCTGCGCTGTCATATCCTCCAGTAAAGCCAAACACAGTAAATTATTTGTGTGGATTAATGTTTTACAAGTGCTTTGATGAGACACTGCCGCTAAAAACATGATTGATGGTCATCAGCGTGTGGGGTACGTCTGTTAAATGTACTCTCATCATTTATCAGCACCCTACCTAAACCCAGTCCCAGTATTCTCTGTAACCAGCACACAGCAAGATGTCTGATTTGTAAGAGGATCAAACGTCCTTCTCCTTTGCTTCAGTTTTACTGGGAATATGTTGTGAAATTGGTTCCTTCCGACAAATTGTAGGACTTCAAGAGAGTGTTTACTAAGTTAGGGAAAAAACACCAATGACATTTGTCCCTTGGTTGTATTGGCACATTTCAAACATTCTGTGTCTTCATTTCAGTCAAGCTGAGCAGGCCTTTTTGTTTTATTGTGAGCTAGCTTAATGAAGTTATTAAGACAACACCGTCCAAGGGCCAAACAAAAAGCTTATTGATGTTTGTTGCACGTTTCTCTGAGGGCTTGTAGTGAACCCTGGCTGATGAGTAAGTTTAGTGAAACAGATTTCCAGAATTTTTGAGAGCAATTGTACTATCATCCTTATATTTATTTAAATTAGAAGTAACAAAATATGTAGTTAGTGCATCCTCATTTTAATTTTATCCTCTCCCTAATGCGTGAAATTGTAGACTATGATTGTGCATTATGCCGTAATCCTCAGAAGACAAAAGATAGTGAAACATCAAGATATGCCCACATCCAAAGTACCGCCAAGCTAAACTATTTTGCATTTCACATAGGCCGCTCGATCAGGAAGATCTCGACACAAACAGCCAATCACAGGCAAACAACCTTGATTGAGTTTGCAGGTGCCTGACGTACCACAATGAGTTGCAAGTGCTCATCCGGGCCAAGAAACGCTAGTCGAACCTCCAATGAGCAGCCAGACAGCATTATTCTTTGATTAAAAACATTTATTGTCAAGTATTCAACATATTTACATTAAATTGACTTGGGTTGCTAAGGTTATCCCATAAGATCTGTAAATCAGCAAGTCAAGTGTTTAAGTGTGAATGAAGTGTCTTGCTCAAGGGCACAACCACACAAGGGCTTTCAGACCTTTCTACGCTTGGGCAGTCAATCAAGCAACCTTCAGGAGCCTGATGCAATGCGTTTATTACAGTATATGATTTCCTCTAGATTACTAGTGTAACTCCTATCTAGAGCCGTTGTCTTCTCAATCTATTGTACATATACACAAAATCGTTTAACATATATATAAACTACGGCAGGAACTGCAGCAGATGTTGCTCCACAGGTTCCAGCAGACCTGACCTTGCTGGTATTCCGTCAACACATGAGGCACCAAACCTGTTGCCAGTGTTGGTTAGCTTTTGAAATGACTTGTCTCCACCAATGTGAGAATATCAGACTTCAGTTTTTATACCCCTTTCAACTAGACTCCCTGGGGCCTCCAGGGCTGTTATGGGTTCTGGTGTTGGACGGGCAGGGTGAGAATGGTAGTTCTGGGGTTGGACGGGCAGGGTGAGAATGCTAGTTCTGGGGTTGGACGGGCAGGGTGAGAATGGTAGTTCTGGGGTTGGACGGGCAGGGTGAGAATGGTAGTTCTGGGGTTGGACGGGCAGGGTGAGAATGGTAGTTCTGGGGTTGGACGGGCAGGGTGAGAATGGTAGTTTTGTCAATGATTGTGGGGATTTGTTGTTGTGATTATAATCAAGTTGAACGTTGTAGCTATCTTGTTTTGTTATTAAATGTACAGTCAAATTATTGTCCTGCATATTAATTAGGGTTTCTAGGAGAATATTACTCAGGTATTAATGGATTTCCCTGGTTACATTTCCAAATATCATAATACCATAATTATACCACCCTACTTTGTGTTTATATTACACGCTTCATTGTTTTAATATACTATATACCAGGCCTGGGCGAGCGGGGTGACACAGTCCAGATTACTGAACATGAGCTTTTAAGAAAACTGCTCCTCAAATAAGGTAGCTAGACATAATGTATTTTTGTCTTTTATTTTGTTCTGGTTCACTGCTTTAACAGAGTGAAGACCCACAGTCCTCTCAGAGCAACCAGACAGTGTCCTATATCTCAGTGTTCTACTAATTGTAGCAGAGTTAATCAAGATGGAAGCTAGGTAGCATTGTGGGGAGGTTTCTGGAAGGTAAGAGCATCCGTTTGGTGGGATGATGGGGGTGCTGAGCTCCTGGGGAGCAGGGATGGGGCTGTTTCTTGGTCCCAGTCCGTCCCTGATGACAGGCAACATAGCCTGGTACAGGAAAGCCCTTGAACTTGACCCACCTCCAATCAAATGCCTTAAAGCATCTTCAAAGAGAAAGCATTCCTTTCTAAAGTAAATCAGTAAAGCATTGAAGCCCTTAGCATTACCAGAAGGCTCGTTAGAACGCAGTAGAGCTACCAACGGGAATGCTCCGTTCCACTTCTTTATAAAGACTCAGACATACGATCTTTCTACTGGGAAAACGTTAATTAACACCCCTCCGACTCATAATTACAACAGGGAAAGTTGGGTTTGATCGCTGAACCCCTATATGTTCCACATGCTGAACTCTGACGTCACGCATCACTGAAAATGACAACAACCATGGTCGCAATGTTTTCTGCCAAACGTTAAGAATGGTTGTAGAATCCCATCCCAGTATGTGAAAGCTACAAGTCGGCTTTTTAATTTGCCTCTCAAGCGCATATCAGTCAGGCTTGCAACGTTGTTATTCTACTCTAAACAAGGAGGTGGGTCTAGTAAGCATATTTGCTGTGTGTTAGAATCTGAGAAAGCTGCCGGAGCCTATCATATCGTCAAGCAAGCAAAAATAAATCGTGTTTGTTTGTAATTAACTCATCACTGACAGTACATACATTATTTACTCAAAATGCATCTTTTTAAACTATTTTTTTTATTCATAAAAATGTTAGTGTTTCTCTACGTAGCAATGAAAGGTTTCTGATGGAAGTTTAAAGCATACATATTACGTAAATATTAATGACTAATTGCGAACACTGTAATAATGTTATCCTCCATTACTTATTTTGGCTTATTGATTTTACCATAAAAACGAAACGTCAAAAGGTGGACTTTTCACAATTCCACAGCATATAAAACTTTTATTTACAACCTGCTCAGTTATTATTCCCCATTTAGTATAATTGCATTAAGGAAACTTTAAGATAGAAGCCCTACTGGTATATTTAAGTATCCAGTTTTGCTCCTAAGGTTTACAACTCCCACAGGACAAACAATAAACACAGTATTTGTCTGCTTGGCCTGGAAAAGGACCATAAATGTAGTGAAGTTCAAATAGGTCTTAAATGACAGATAATTGTGCAGTTTAAGCTACTAATATAGATGCCTAATAAAGTGTTCGTGTGTGTGTGTGTGTGTGTGTGTGTGTGTCCGCGTGCATGCAAGCCTTCCAAACAACTATTTGTGCCAAAATAGGTACAGCTTCTAAAAA
The DNA here is from genome assembly GCA_016801125.1 of Novumbra hubbsi. Taxonomy (NCBI): domain Eukaryota; kingdom Metazoa; phylum Chordata; class Actinopteri; order Esociformes; family Umbridae; genus Novumbra; species Novumbra hubbsi. The sequence goes on from JACXGK010004904.1 coordinate 18,413, forward strand.
TCTAAAATCTTACCCATTGTATTTGAAAGGTAGTATAGATTAATAGGTAATTTGCAGTTGATAAATTATTTATTTGAAATTACTTATATAAATAGTAGTTGAACTGTTGTAACCCATATGAGACCACAAAATAAAATGTGTTTAGCATACAAACATGCATTTCTAAATAATGTACTTGCAAACAACACTGTATAGTCTGAAAACATTTCTAAAACAATGTATCCGTAATAACGTCTAAGTTTCAGAGCGTGCATCCGCTGCCTTGCTTAGGAATTCTGGCGAGGTTACATTTTTAACCACATCCCACATATTACAAGTGTTACGTGGAAGAGTTACAGATTAATCATTATTTATACTGCAGATGAACTATTTTAATGGGGAATACGATTCACAATTAATTGTTGCATTTTTATCTGGTTAGAACAGGGTGCCTTAAAATGCACAACATTTAAGCAAAAGCCTAATGTTGGAAAGGATTAAAAGTTGTGAAACTATACTACATATCATATCGTTAAAAGTTGTCTAATGATATGCCCTAATTTCGCAAAAGATTTTGGGTGAATCTAGTTTACAACTGAAAAGAGGTGCTTGCAACTATTATCGCTTTTTTTCAAACCACCAAATGTGTATAATTGATTGAACTAGCGTTAATTAATTTATTTAAATTTAACATTTGAGGTTTATTACAATTCTTTCTATTTTTTGTCTTTTATGCGTTATCATATATATTTTACGGAAAGATCCGTTGTGCAGTAGGCCTAACATTTTCCCTAGGCCAAACAAAAAGCAAACTTAAAGTACGGTACCAATACCACATTTTTAAAAACAAGGCAGAGATTGAGGCTAAATTAAATGCGGTTTAAGCAAATTTCAAAGTTACAAAATTTTGTTTAAACGCATCCTGATACAACAGATGGATGTATCAGAAGGTATTTCGATTAAATATTGGTAGTTGATTTAACACTATATAATACGTGACTGTTGATGACAAACAGAAAGTATCGGTTTTTAAGACATTACAATCTTACATTACATAAAAAATATTCCGGTTATAAGATTAATTTCTGAGGTGTTGGACTCCTTTCGAAAGTATTTACTCAGATATTGAGGCCTGATGAAAGCCTGAATCGAATAATAATTTAGCTATGATTTTTGCGGTCATTAGTTGTAGCCCACTTCCAAAGTTTTGGGTGATATTATTTTGTTGATCATTAACCTGTATACAGAAATTGCTTATTGTACTTAATTGCATATAATGGCTATTATTTACAAAACAAAGCCCCCAAAACGATAATCTGAATTACTATATAGGTAAATATTATTTCTGAGAATGCTTTTTAACAATCGAACTTTATACAAGTCACTAAAGTGACCCTTTTTTCTCCTTGGCGATTTTATTTGACTTTACAACCCCCCCAAACTATTCGAAATCTTGTCGGAGCATAGCCAAAATTAGTAAAGTACGCTTACCAACACCCTCCATGCTGCTTCTTCTGATAACAAAAGAAAGAAACGCGAGAGTCAGTTCATGCAGGACTTAATATATTCATTATAGGTCGTTTTTTTACATTATCCAACCCTTTGTCAGTAATATGAGGTGTGAACGGAAATTCGTTGAGCAACAACATTATTGCCGGGAGCACGTGCTGCACACCTGTTGCACAACATTAACCCGGCTTCGCGGGCATTCGTGAAGCGCGTGCGTAACTTGCCAGGACTGGACTTGCTGGTGAATCACCAGGTGAGAGTGAGTGGAGCGTACGACGTTAGCAATAATATATATATATATTATTATTATTCTGTGTCCGTGTGGGCTACTTAGTTGATAGCCTACTTACTATGTGTAGCATATACGTATCTTACAGGGAGACTGGATCGCCTCGTCGTGGTCAATGAGTGTCGCCCTATGCATTTTCCTATGCCTGCTTATTTAAGGACGTTGCCTTTTCACATTAGCCCACAGGCTGCTAACCATTAACATGTGATAGATTTAATTGCGTTCGAAGTATTTTATGGCCATGGCGCAAGCATTGCTTTTATGAAACACTTCGAAAGCCAATGACATAGTCTCTAACTTCTAACCCAACATTATACTATTTGTGGCTAGAAATGTGAACTCGTATAGGTTTATGCTTATTGAATTAAAAGGCCAGATATGCTAATAATTTCACTTCAGACGTACTGTAGCCATGAATAAATCCAGTTCAGATGCTCTATCACATTCAAAGGCAGTCATTTTAAACTAAAACTTAAACCGTTAGTTTGATCCTTTCCTCATCTGCTCCTTGAACGAGCACGTATATTCCGTGATTTTCTATGAACGTGTTTACGTAGCTATTCGATGGACTGTTTCATTTTAAATCGGAACATTTTTAAATGCCATCACAGTAGTTAGTCCAAGACCACTGCAATGATTTAAATGTTATTCAAGCGCACTACTGCACTTCTGAACACTAGGGGTCAGGATACTCAAAAATATTAAACCGAAGGTCTGAGCACCGTGACAGCCAAGCACAGACAAAGCAAAGCTAAACAGCTGGCATGCAATAATGGGCTTTCAAGTTAATACCGTTTCTTGACATATTTATTGTGTTATAGTGCGCTTTAGCCCACCGCTATGTGCCTTAGCTTGTTCTGTTTTACACTCTAAACAGTTTGTCGTTTTCTTTTGGAATCATAGCAACCCTTAATTCTTTTTGGCTTCTTCTTTCAAATGTATCATAATGTGTTTATAACACCTAATACTAATAATAATATAAAATGTATATTATAATATAGTAATATATTACAATATAATATGTAATATTTTACTTAGTAATACCCAAATAATATTTTTCCATAATGGATATTTGTTTCAATATTCAAAGATTGATTTTTGCATATTGATGAAGGTGAATCTGAATCTCAATTCTCTATCTATGGGCTTTAAGGGAGAATGCGCCAGTCGGTTGGGTTAATAAGCAATACGAATAGAATCAATGACCCTGCAAGCGAAAGTATGAAAATGTTTTCCCCTCCCGAGGGACTGTGTCGTCGACCTAATACGGCAAGCATCAGTGATACTGAAGGCATCGAGGCGTAATTATCTCCAGCAGTGTTTATATCCCGATTACACGGAAGAGCTACGAATGATTTACTTCAGTGGTTCAAAATAAGACAGTAAACCATGTTGTCAGTGGCCTGTCTGTCTTGTCAGCTCCGTCCTGAATGCCGCCCTCGCTTCGGTAGGGGAGTCGCTCAACATTATTTGAATAAGGCTTTAATTTCTTAAGATCTTAGGAAAACGATTAAGGGCAGGGGATAATGAACCGTATGGGGCTAACTCACTAGCCCGAGGTACGCTGCCCCAGAGGCCGGGACGGAGCAGCTATAGACTGATTTACAGCCTTAGTGGTCCACCGTGCACCATTCTATTCCCAGGTCTCGGGCAATTGCCGGGACACAGATTTTCAACGGAGAGTAGGCCTACAATGGTGCATGTAAAGCGCCAAACAATTTTGGAACGGCAATTTATTTTAGAGGAAGCGCATTATATTTTTTTTTACAACTTGTAAAATCAATTCATGATCTCCATCGGACTCTGCTATTTTAAATACAGCATGAATTTTCTTTATTGTGTTTGTATATTATTATCATTCGTTTATTGTTATACAATATCAATTTTTGCCGATTAAAAATATAACAGTATGTGGGCAATGGGGTTTAAGGCATTATGCTCTGACTTTGTTCATGAGCAGAAGGAAAGACGAATGTCAGAGACATCTGGTAGCCAAAAAAACGATCAAAAGAACAGATAGGTTAAAAAATCTAACCTAAATATTCTTAGACTTAGACTTCTTAGATATATAAATTAAGACAAAAATTCTAAAAAGGAGAATGGAGATGTATACACAGACACGAAATAATTTATTTTTAGGGCAATGATGCAACTTTTGTAAAAAAAATATTTTATAATTGATAATTGCCAATGATGTGTCCCTGAATATATTTCTACAAAACGTTAATATTTACAGGACAAATATACCTAAAAGGCAAAATATACCGAGTATCCTGCGCAGTCCCGCTCTAATGTCATAGATAGCCTACAGATTTTTATCTGTGAAATTAATTTTTGTGCATTTTATGGACAAAGGAACCAACTTATGAATATTGCATTTAGACCCAGCAGATATGATTCAGTGGGATACAGAAGTGATGAACGGGAAAGCGTTTCATTTTAAACCCCGAGCCATCTCCAGCTTTATCTGCGGGCTTATTAATCATGTAGATATGCCATTTCATATAGAACTAGAAGGGGCCCTGTCGCCACTACGGATCTCTCCTCCACCAGCTACTTCGAAGCGGCGCGGGCCTTTGTTATTATCAAAACCAATCGCCAGGTGCTTTGGTTGTGCGATGTCTGGAGGGTTTGATGCCTTACAATTGATAATGCAACTGTGCCAAAAGTACACATCATAAGGATAATGAATAATTGTAGGATTTCGTATTGGTAATAAGTAGCTCTATGAAATCGGGGTATAACTACATTTTCAAAAAACAGTAATAAGAGTTTAAAATGGACATATTGCTAATAGGCATCAAACCTATTACAATAATAATAACAATAATAATAGTTGTGAACGAAATTGTTTATAATTGTATGTAGGCTACTACTTATGTATAACGATAGCCTTAGTCATAACAACGTGTGGACTGTAAGCTCACAGCTAAATTTATGTTGAATAAAATCACATAATGTGCACGCGTAATTCATCATTCCTTTTGGCTTTTAAATTAGGGCATTGAAGTGCATGTTTGTTTTGGTCCTATAGCCTACATATTTTTTGCTTGAAAGCACCACAGACGTAGCCTTGTGTTCAGTTTAACTTGAAGGATTCTCTGATGCTTTTGGAGGCGGAACGACTCGGTTCCGTGATACTGAACACACGAACAGGGCGCACCAATAGAATCCCGCAGTAGCAGAATAGCGCAGAAAAAGTGCTACGGAGAGGGTAGGGGGTGGGCTTCTCTCCAGTTGCTTCAATCTCGGCTTCACCCTCCTCAAGCGACTATACTCTCGGCATGGCACATTAACTTTAGAGCTCACTTTGGAACCAGCTCCAGTCGACGTCTCTGGATTTACAGCACTTGCTTATTACTTTACTTCCATGTCAATATTTTGATTTGGCGGACGGAAATCTTACCAGAAACTCAGCGCACTGTATCGGTGATATATATTTTTAGACCCGCAAAATTTAGAGACACGATAAATCCATCAACATTGAACCGGTGACAACCTAAAACCGTTCTTAAAAAACATGTTCCTTCACTATGATAGGATTTAGGCGGTGACTTTGACGTTGTTCGTGAATAAACACCCGTAACTGTAGTATATTTATCCTCGCGCTGTGAAACTCCCAACTCGTTTCTATTATAACAACTCGTTCCCTCTGGTTTTGTGTCACTGCGAAGAAGTTCTGTCTGCTACAAGAGCGGTTTGGGGTGGAGAAGACCATACTGTTCGTAACCATACATTGTTATGGAAATTGCAACAGGTCTCGAATCACTGGAGAGACGCTTCTCCGCGAGGAATCACTCAGCCTGTTCAAAGATGCTGGACGGTATTAAAATCGAAGAACATCTCAGAACGGGAGCGGCTACTTTGGGCGTAATGATTGGTAAGTTGACTCGTGTTGTCTCAATTTTTAATAGGCAAACATGGCTCGTGTTTGGGGGATTTATCAGATTCGTTGTCTCACAAGTACCATACCATTGCACGGCGAGGCCTTACTGGACAGAATAGTTGGCGTGCACTTGTGTCAATATGATAAAAATAAGACAAATGTTGGAAACGGCATTTGAAGTGCGCAAACAGTACCAGTGTTAATCCCCTGGCATCGATGTCTTTGTCAGGCATGGCTGTTAGTCTGCTTTATGGTTAAATAAGTTCGAGCAATGCTAGGCCCTGTTACTGTCGTTCCAAGTTTAGTGTGTGTGTTTGTGCACGCGCGCGCTCAAAAGCACAACAGTGCTTAGGCTCTTTCAACCCGAGAAGTACACACTTTAATATCCGATATGTATTTCCCAGGAGCGGAGTGCCATCATCAGGCGGTCTGCGAGGGGTGTCAGCGGCCCATATCCGACCGGTTTCTGATGCGGGTCAACGAGTCGTCCTGGCACGAGGAGTGTTTGCAGTGTACTGTATGTCAGCAACCTCTCACCACGACTTGCTACTTCAGAGATAGGAAACTCTACTGCAAAATGGACTACCAACAGTGAGTACATACATCTTTCCCTTTAAATGACACTTCTGTTTCCATTTATTTTCCTTTATCACACACCTAACTCGTTTTACCTTTTAACGCGAGGCTTCATTCACACAACTATATCTTCAAATGTTTGTAGCAAATGTAGGCCTCCTGTGGTTTTAATTATTATCTTATAGTAGCATATATTTTGCCAATGTCTGTTTTCTGCTTTTTTAGAAAAGAGTTTGGCTATCGTGCAGGGTGTCTTATGACTAGTTTCCTCGAATATTTCTTAGCCGTTGGTGACCAAATGAATTGGCCTATCGTACATGTAGAAACTATATTTTATTTGTCCGAGTATTTTTAAGTATTTAAACACAAGTATAATTTGCACAAAAATAATTCAGGCATCATTGTGTTGTTAGTTCATCCGTTAACATTTTGTGTAATATTGAAATCACGTGTTATTATTTGTTGGCTTTTGTGTTAAATTTATAAAACATTTTAAATGTCTTCTGATTTTTGCGACTAGCAAAATTAATCTAGATTAGGCAATTTTTTGGAACTGTATAGTTTATAGGGAAATAAAATTGTAGTCACAAACTCTAATCAGAGCTAACTAAATAACTAAACTATGTCAAAATATGAATGACAATTGTGGGTGATGAGATAAATAAGACACTACCACTGCTTAATTTTTATTAATAACAAATATCAACAACATGTCTGTTATAATTAAGAAATCCGCAGTATAACCGTTCTATGTCTATTCAATTGCTTTTGAATAATTATTATTTGTTGTTTCTGTAAAGAATTCCAAATAATTTGGATGATTTCTGAAACATTTTTCATTATTTAGAACCACTTTCTTCAAGCTTACAATTCAATTGGTTATTACAAACAAAACCAAATGTATATTGCTGTTGTTATTATAATAATTATAATAATACTACTAATTATTGTAATTATTATTTTCATAACCATTTGCTATTTCCTCAATGCAGTTATGTTGTAGTTCTATCGTTCTTTGCTGTAGTTATCTTACAGCATTCTGTCATTTTTGCTGGTTTATTTTGGTCTTTCGTTTGATCTTTGGGATTGAACAATTCGTTGTTTGTTACATAGTGCATTGCCTCAATAGTTATGAGGTACGCAGAATGGACACAGTTATGAAAACAAAACCAAAATCAGAAGATATTAGGACCTAGGCTAATATTGTGTTTGCTATTTAGGCTTATGAGTGTTTATGTGTTTGTAGGTGTTTTAATGGATTTGTATGTGTGGGTGTGCATGTTATATGTGTGTAGTGATCTTTTGTACTTCCATGTGTAGTGTGTGGGCGCTCTTTTATGTGTGTGCTAGTACGATGTCGTGATTTTATATGCTAGTGTGTGTATGTGTGTGTTTGTGCCTTTACAGTTGTATTGATTTTAGTTGTGTATGTGTTTACCTCACTCTGACCACAATGAAAATGTCACAGTTATGATTTTAGCAAAAATAAATCATTGATAGTTCTGGTGCTACATAGTGTGTGGGTGTGTGAGTTGAGGGTCTGTGTATGTGGGAGCCGTGTGCAGACAGTTTGGGCAATGTACGGACAGCGGGGTGTCTCCTGCTCTCGTCTCTCTGCAGGGTTGGTCTTCATGCCTGTCAGTAAGTTTTAAGGGCCCTTTGTCCAGGGGCTTTAAACATCGCCACTTCAATCACTGCGACATTATCGCTCCCTGCTAGAAGTCTGGCGGGGAACAATGGACGACATCCATCGCCTCGCATCGCTGTGTCTGTCCGCCTTTCAGCAGCCTTCCCCCGACATGATGGCAAGCAGTTTGTGGGGACAATGGGAATCCTCGTAGCCGCTGCTCGGAAATTCCATCACCTGAGTTACGCATAAATCCAAGGGCTTTTGTGCCTGTAGGGTTTTCTGCCCGGGTCAAGGAGACGGGTTTGGCCCCCTGGTTCTGTAGATACGGTGGGGATGTAAATCCTGTACATTTGTGGAGGTGTTTTGGGCACTTGGCTCACTTGTAGAAGTGTGCAGTCAAGATCTGGAATTTGTTTTATGTAAACTGTAATTTTTTTTATTGGTGTGGTAGTTTGTTGTATTTGAGGGTAGATACACCCCCCCCCCAAATATATTTTTTTGCATTCCTGCATTTGCTCCTCTGAGGATTTTGTTGATCGACTGAAAGTGAATTCCTTTTAGTCCATTTTCAGCCTGGGTTGCTGCTGTGAATATTTTTATGTTCTTTCTTGGGTAATTCACAAAGACAGCTTAGGCCACAATCAGTCAAAACAAAAATGTGATTCATATTTGGGCAAGGTTCCCAAACCATAATGAAACGCTAGGCCTTTCTTCAAACTTAAAGTCCTCAATATTGGCATAAAGTGAACTTTCTTGACTGAAACGCGATAAACACGTTATTTAGAATAATTACACACCCACATATCCAGTTGAATAATCATATGTGTAAGTGGGAAATGCAAAATATTTTTCCATTAGTTTTTTAAGATTTTTTAAGTCATTAATAAAATCCATTTTGTTTAACCTAATTGTAAGGTAATCTAGCTAGAACAACAACAACATTAGAAGAGCTTTCGGATAAATGATCATAAGAATTTTAACTGACTCAACATTCAGATTTCAAGAGCTACAATCTACAAACTGTTCTAAGAATAGTATACAGTGGCCTTTAAAACTTTATACTTTTTTTTTGATGTAGCCGTTTTAAAAAAAGTTCATAATTTTTAATGCAGGTATTAAATAAATAAAGGACTGTAATCTCATTGTAAGCTAATGTCCCCATGTGTGGTTTGATTTAATATTACATCTAGAACACTATAAGCAAACTTTTTCTGATCTGACATGATGGCTGTGCTGCTAGGGCTGATCCAATAGAATAGCAGAATTCTGGCTGTGGTCGTGGAGCTGGTCCAATAACATTGTAGGATGCAAGCTGTTGTCATGGGTTTGGTCCAATAGGACAGTAGGATAGTAAGTGTGGTCTCGGGGGTCGACGCAATAGGACAGTTGGAAGCTAGCTGTTGTCCTGACGCCAGTCCCGTTGGAATAAGACGCAAGCTGTGGTCATGGGGTTGATCCAATATGATAGCAGAATTCTGGCTGTGGTCATGGGGTCGATCCAATAGGATAGCAGAATTCTGGCTGTGGTCATGGGGTCGATCCAATAGGATAGTCGGATGCTAGCTGTGCTCCTGGAGCCGGCCTACTAGGGAGTAGAATGCCTCAGCACATTAAACCCTTTGTTCAACCTGTATGCTTCAAGCCCCGCCTTTCCATTCTATGTTGCCGCACGCTCAACATCCCTCAGACATTAAACGATGGATGTAGTTATATCATCCCTCCCTCCTACAATACAGTATTTACTGGTAATAACGGGATACTTAGAGATCTAATTCACGCTCATTCAGACTTTTATGGCACTCATTTAGGACACATTAGTCAGCCTGCAAACTGACAAGGGCCCTGGGCTAAGCTGACGGGCACAACAGGTCATTGCAGAGTAGACGGCAGTCAACACCCTGTGCCCTGTGATTATCAGTACTGTAAATCCTAACGTTCAAATCACTCATCACCTCCATCAGAGCAGTAAATGGTTTGTAATTGACATGTGGATTGCTGTATTTTTTTGTCTGTAAATGTTCTTGCCTCGTGCGTTTTTCCGTGTTCGCCTGTCTGTGTTAGTGTTTCCTTGAGCCGCCAAATGGTTACCAGCTATAATGCGACATATGCTCTGTTAACTCTGGCCTTCTGAAGCTCCTCACTAGTTGTGTTAAATGAGACATTTTGTATCCGTGTAGGTAGTAAAGCGGTTTGGTCTAGACATTAAGCTGGTTGTTCAGCTGTTGCATTGCTGATGTGTGTGTGATATATTAATATGTGCACACTGTTTGGCAACGGGCAACTTAAGAAAATACATTTTGTGGAATTATTTCACCTCTGGACATGTTCTCTCTGAAGTTCTGTCCCGGCAACTGAATACAATTTGTGAATTAGATACTTTGAATTCGTACGTTAATTATTTTGTTGCGCTATGACCCACTGCCAGTGAATTGAAATAGTTTCAAATAAGCATGAGATTGGACGTTGTGCTAGGTTTGGGGGGATTGCAGACAGTGATGTAATGTCATTTGAACATAGAAAAACATAGACCTCCAGACCTCAGGGAGGCCAGCATGTGAGCTCCAGTTGGTTGGGGTTTAGGATGTCTCCCTGGCAACTAGGCAACTATGCAGCAGGCTTTGCGTGAAATTTGGAGTGGAATTCTGTGTGTGTGTGTGTGTTTGTTTGAGAGTCATTTATTTGTTTTCAGAACAAAGGGGGAGAGCAGAATAACCTTCTGGAAAAATCTTTAATATCTGTATGTTTGGCCACAGTCTTTCCAAAACACCAAAGCTCATCCTTTGTTGAGAACAGTGGTTGTAGTCCATCTCACGGATGCTCAATGGGTGCATTAACTGTCCTCAACTCTAACATTGTCCCACTACATGACATTCATACCCAACAGTATTTATGTATGTTTTGAGTGTGTGTGATCAAGAAAATGCATCTCTCGATGATTCCCTGGTGAAGGAATTCTCAGGGTGGTTGGTCTATTGGCCCCCCCGGCTTGAACCCAATGGACTGAAATCCTACAAGTCTTTCTGCTAGCTATGTTTAGATTACATCTGCTCAGAAAATATTTCTCAGTTTACAGAGACAACAGAGGAAACCTCTTCCATAAAACAGTAAGTTAAAACTTAATTAAGAATTAGCTATGGGGCTTGAAGTGAAGAGCTATCAAGATAATGTGATGCCAGTTGCGTCAGGCCAGTGCCCAATTGAAGGGCATGTATGTTTTTTGTTTGTCTAGGGAACCCTTAGCATATCTTGTGGCGCTTTTGGTGTGTAGAGCCTTCAGTAATGCCCTGTGCCACAACATCCCTGTTGAGTGATGAACCGGTTTGTTGTGCTGACGGTGGGCTTTTTTTGTTGGTCAATGGCCTTTGGTGCATCCTCGCCATTAAATGTTGTTTTTTAATTAACCAGAGCTCAGGATCCCAGTTTATAAATGCTGACGGGAGGAGTTTTCGACCTGCTCTCCCATGCTTTTAAGACTACTACACAGTGCTGGATGCCCTCCGCGTTCCTCCCCTTGGAGGGTTCAAATATTAGTACTGCGTTTACCGTATTTGAATATGCGGTATATATATATATATATTTAGTTTTTTACGGTTGTTCAATCCATGTAAGCTCTTTTTTCAGGGAATGTAGTTCTGTTTCTTTGTGGGGCTTTTCAATTCTCTCCACATGAAGAGGTTGTAGCATTCCCATTCATTTGCCCTGTTGTCCTGGAGCATTAGCAAACACAGATTGGCTTGAGATATTTGCACATGTCCATCTGTGGTGAGGTATTTGAGAACAAGTGGAGATCTCTTAGTTGTTGCAGAATAACGGACAGTTATTTCAAGGTGAATCTCAGTTTCTTTTAAATGAGTTTATGGATTAAATTAATTGAACACCCAACACATTTGCCTATTTCAGCAGCTCGTACAGTATTTCTACAGCACTGCTTCAACTTGCCTGGCCTCTGGCTGCATTGTCTATGGCCTTGTCTTAACTTGGGTATGCTCAGTAAGGAAGTATCTGGTTTCACATCAGCACATGCTTTATTTTCCAGTGTGGTGATGCTATCGTCTTGTCATTCCATATTTTACATCCCACAATATGTGTTTCCCTGCTGTTTTTTTAAGTGCAATTGCTATTATTATTAAGCATGATGTTGTTGTTTCAAAGTGAGGCCTAGCTGTTAAGGGCCCTCCAAATTGAATTGTAAGTGTTACCGAAAATACTGCAACAGGTGTTTATGGACGCATGCTGCAATGCCAGAGAACCACTCTAGGATCTTTTCTGTTTTTTATGCGCTATTACAGTACGGAAATATTGGTAATGACCCCTTGCCCTTTGCTCAAAGTGATCTGTCACAGAGCCCTTAACAAACGGACAGGGCCTGAACTCCTGGAAGTCATCTGACGCTTAGAACAACACAGCCTCTTCCTCCCAAAAGGCCAGACAACCTCACTGTGACTGTTTATTTATTAATACTATAGTTTGAAGAGCCCATTCCTGACCCTCTCAGCCAGAGTGAGACGGAGAGAAGGAGCCCGGCGTCACGAAGCCTCATGCGCGATACAGACACAACATGGAGGCTTGCATGTAACATTGTGCACTGGTTTACGTGGAACACGGGCGTGGGACTCCTCTTGAATTCTCAGTGTCCACTGTGTCTGCTTTCCTTCCATTTCGCACTCCATACTTTAGGAATACGGAGCAGGAGAGCAAACCATGACTCATCCTGTGACTCATCTTCATCCGAATCAATGTGTTTGTCCCGTACATAGTTCCCTTGAAGTGCCAGTGGTGGAGCAGCATTCTTCCCGGGGCCCTGCCTTGGCCCTGCCCCACAGGGCAACGTGGAGACGAACGGGCTTGTGCGTCGTTGTTCGTCTCCACAGTTCTCCGGAGCTCCTACCTTGCTAGGTCGGTCTCACTCTCATGCAAGCGAAAGCGAAACGGTTTCGGTCCCCATTACTGTTTCCTCTGTGCGGCCCCGATGGACCGGATTTGGTCCCTCCCCAAGCCCCGTCACTTGCTTCCCTGACCCCCGTCCAGCCCACACGGGCGGGACCCTCCGAGCACGGCGCCTCATGTCACCGGGGTGCGAGGAGAAAGTGCCACCGCGGTGCCAAGTGTTGCCACGCCGGTGCCGTGTACCCAGGGCCCCCTCTCACACCCGGGCACCAAATTCCGCCTGACACGTGGGGGGCGCGGGCGCAACCCGACCGACTCGCTCCCCCCCCGGCCAAACGGGGTGTTTGAGGAGAGCTCCATGCCGCGGGCCGTCACAAGGCATCTGTAGGGCGGTGGAACTAGCGGGGGGGGGGGGGTTCCTCATCATTAACCGCGGTATTATATCGGAACATGTTGACTCATAAGGGGTGCGGAAAAGTGATGGTCCTGGACTCTGGCTGATATTTTGGGATCTATTTAATGCACTGTGGTGTTGCTCCTGCCCCTTGCCCAAACCCCCCTCCCTCCTTAGGCTTTCTACACCCCATTCCACCTCTTCATCATAATTGGATTAGGTCACGGACCCCCATGTATCCGTTGTGGCTGACTGACACTGATCTGTACTTCCATCACTGACTGTGACACTAACTCCCCACCGCTTTGTCCTCAACGGAGGGACAACGGAAACCTGGTCTCCTAATCCCCTTATTCGTGTCCAGCATGGAGAAAAATGGGGGAGAAATCTGTTCAGATTGGGTTTTATTATTCACCCCTGCCCGCCCAAGCAAACCCTCCGTGGTGAAATGAGGAGGGGACTGATAATAAGAGAAGGTCACCCTGTTACCCCCCCTGTTACCCCCCCCCGTTACACCCTGTTACCCCCCCTGTTACGCCCCCCCCCTGCATGCTAACCCTCCTGCCCTAACCCAAGTTTATTTTTCTCGTTCATGCCCGTCTTCTTTTCAGTGTCTCCAGTGCTCTTGCAGTCTTTTTTAATTACATTGTGAATTGTGTTATTATTTTCTACTCCGGCTGGGCTGATATCGCTGTTCCTACTGTACATAGTCCTCCTCTAAAAGACCGGTGCACTGTGGATCATCCATAGTCGATCAGAGACCTCTCCCTCACGCCCCGACGACCAACGGTACGAGACGTGCCGTTAGCTCAAAGCAGAGAAGACAAAAAGGTGGGTGTGTGCATGACGAGAACATTGCCACGCTTAGTAGCAATGACAAGGATGCCATGTTATGACGGGGGTCCACAAATTGCTGTCCAGAGAGAGACACAAAGGCCTTCCCCCCACCCAACCTGTTGCTGTCCAGAGAGAGACACAAAGGCCTTCCCCCCACCCAACCTGTTGCTGTCCAGAGAGAGACACAAAGGCCTTCCCCCCACCCAACCTGTTGCTTACAGGAATGCCACAAGACCCTTATTCGTGTCCTTTCAGCCCAGTGCCTTGAAATGGTCCGGGAGGTGTAGCCTCGAGATGAAACGACTAAACTCTGCCCCTGTCTGTGCAAGGATCCTTGGCAGCCAACAGTCCTCCAGCATGTGGATTCCCATGGTCCCCTTCACGCCCAAGGACCTGGACAGCTTACATTCCTTTGTGCTCGCACCCCTGTGGGTAATCTGCTTCCCGGTGGTAGAGTCCACACGGGACAGCAGCTTTTGGGGGGCACGGGTGCGTGGGGGGTGTGTGTGTGTGTGGGGGGGGGGGTTCAAGGGGGTTGGTTATTTACTTGTCCAAGTGCTTTGGAAGTCTGTTAGGGCAAAAAATCAGATGCACTGAAACAAATCTCATTACTCAGAACCGGCCTAACCCCCCTTCATGGCCTCCTTTCAGTCAGAACTAACGTGGAGCTGGCAGGTGGCCGATGTCCACTGCCTTGGACCTCTCCGCCACCTTCAGCAACAGCCCCCCCCAAAACCTCTGTACCGAGCTTAAGTTCTTCTTTATGTGAATTTAGGAGAAAACATATTGCCAAAATATTCTGTCGCCTAACAGGAACCTCTTTATTAGACGCCATTGTGAGACTTTAGAGTCGAACAAAGAAGGTCTACGTCCTTAGCAAGAATTTGTAGTGAAATCCCTGAGCCTCTAAGGAGAAGAGAATAGCCATTAGGTGACCCGAAAGACCTGAGGATATACTGCCTATGACGCCTTTACTTTATAAATGTCTTCACGGTGGAACTTTCTGCCTGGCAATATGTATAGATTTCGTCTCAGTGTGACCTCAGACACACCACTCATTCCACCTTTGGTGTGGGAACGTGTTCCTCTCAGTGATATAAGAGGTCAAGGCCTATCAGTGAAACCGCAGAGCCCCTTGGATATGTTTTGCTCTCTGCCCCTCTGTCCGAGCCGGCCGTAATTCATTAGTAAACGAGGAGGCATGCGGAGTGTCACATTGTAAAAATGAACAGCTCAGTTTTATTAGAAACCAGAAGATCTAGTGTGTTCTCCATCTATCAAAGGGGAAAGCTGGGCCGTGTATCCGGGAGTAAATCCAAGACCCGGACACAGCAGGCTGTCGGGAACTCTAAATATGCCCCATCCCTCATGGAGTGCGAAGCGCAGGGGGAGAAAAAAAGTTAAGTAAACCCCCCAAAAACAACACTGGGACCAGCGAGAGCTCCTTAAAACCCCTGTTTGGGTCCTGCAGCTGATCGCCGACAGCTCTCATGGCAAGAGAAAAAAAACTCAGAGAAAACCTTGGCGGATTGGGTTTCATGGCCTCTCGAGCCTCTTCGGTCAACCCTCGTCGTGACTCTGTTCCTCCTCCCCTCGCACCAGGCTTCTCTCGCCGGAGTGATTTGTGCACCGGTCCTCTTCCAAAAGAGGCAGAGGGAAATATTTTTTTCAGATCAGAATGAATGGGTCTGCTTAGGCAGATAGAGAGGCTTGGTGTCTGTGCTTTGTCTATTGATGCACCATTGTTCGATAAATATTTTGAGGTCTGGGACTCCTTTCATTGCAGGCATTTAAGTCGAAATGAAGGGCGTTGTACGAAAACAAAGTCATCAGCAATTGAATCATCTTTTGCCAATCACAGGATCAAAGCCAAAGACACATGTTGTAAACGGTGCTTTACCCACGTGTTCAGGGACTCGTCCAACCAGTTGAATCATCTTTTGCCAATCACAGGATCAAAGCCAAAGACACATGTTGTAAACGGTGCTTTACCCACGTGTTCAGGGACTCGTCCAACCAGTTGAATCATCTTTTGCCAATCACAGGATCAAAGCCAAAGACACATGTTGTAAACGGTGCTTTACCCACGTGTTCAGGGACTCGTCCAACCAGTTGTTTTCCGGGCCCAATAATACAGAACCTGTTTCTTGAAATCAACCTCGTACCCAGACTTCTCCCAGAGGTGTGTGTGCATAGAGGTTGGCCAAAGCCGAGGAGTCTGGGTAGCCCGGCAAATGGTTCGTATGGCGTCTCTTCTCAGGTTCGGAGAAAGTGTTGCCCCAGTGATGACATGTCCATGATGTGTGTATTGACCTGTAGCTTGTGTAGCTTGAGACAGTTTTTAGTCCAGGGAGACTGTTCATAGATTTCCATATCTGTTCATATATTATTACTTAATTACCAACATATTACATGTGTCCTTGACTGAAATGTGTATTGGCAAGTGTTTTTAAAGTTGCATTTAGAAGTTAATGATACTTAGACCGATGTAGTAGATACTTAGACAAATGTAGTGGATGTTTCAACACTTTAAAGGAGCGGCTTTCGCAATAAAATGTTAACTGGATGCCGTTTAACATTTTGTCGACTTAAGTATGAAATACGAATCCTCGTCTCTTAGTATCTTTCCAGCGTGAATACTGACCTGTCACACTGTCTGCCTCCTACTGAATAACAACAAAATATATGAGCCCTGGTTCGGTGCGATGAATGATTTAGACGCAGGTAACATATTCTTTTGGCACACAACCCGGTCTCTCCACGGTGACCTCAAAACACCTTGGCATCTTGTGAGGAGATCAGCCGGTACCAGTTACGAGGGCCACATCTCCTCCACGCATCTCTTATAAATAGAAACCTAGCCTTGCTGTTAGATTTGGAGGTTGTATGTGGAAAACCATATGTACAGGAGAAAAGCCAGTCGGTGGAAATGTGTGTTTTGCTCACCGCTGGCCTGGCTGAACCCTCTGCGGTCGACCACCCCGGGGGTCTTGAGAGGGCGGGAGGTCTCGGTCGCGTGCCTCGCATTTTCCAGAGGCGATGTGAATGTGCCGCTAACGTGCGCGGCCGAGGCTAGCCAGCGGGCGGAGGGGGCCCGGCGTTTGTGTCGGATCAAACGGTTAAATCTCTTGCTCGGTCATGGATCCCCGGGCACTCCGTTCCACCTACAATAGCGTCCGCTCACTTCTACCCGGGTAGTTTCTCGGAGTGCCCCTCCTTCTCAGTTCCTCCTCAGTTGGCATTCGGGCCTTGCTGGTCTGACACTGCTGGTAAAAGCCCCCTAAGCTGGGTCTCTCTGGGGTCTCTCTGGGGTCTGGGGTCTCTCTGGGGTCTCTCTGGGGTCTCTCTGGGGTCTCTCTGGGGTCTGGGGTCT
>JACXGK010004905.1:0-21894 GCA_016801125.1 Novumbra hubbsi
GAGAGAAATGGAGAGAGTTGACAGCATGGAAATATTGACAGTGGTGTCTATGTTATTTTTACCATCTCTCTTTTTTTGTCCTTCATATTGCTCTATTATTTACTACCTCTAACTCTTTCTTTTCCCCTACTTTCACATGTTCAACTTCCACCCCCGGTCTGTATATTTCCACTAGAAACATTTAACTCTGGGGATATGTTCCTGGAGCTCCTTCCTATGTCGCTGGGTGGGTGCATGCTTTACACATGAAAAACAGGATGAGAGACAGTCACCCTAGTTGACTGGACCAGTCGTGTCTAACAGTGCACATGTCTGTCTGCCTGCGTCTGTCTGACCCTCAATACAGTCTTCTCTTTCTAGTTGAAGAATGTCTAACTGATATAAGTGTACTTTGGGTCACTGTACGTTGGTCTGCTGGCTACTGAGAAAACCTCAGAACCCACAAAAATGCTGGACTAAAATTCTCCCCAGACCCTGTTTTCATAGTAAACTATATCTTGGCCAACACTTGTTTCCTTTCAGGATTTATATAAGATATTTTCTTGATAGTTGTTGCTATGAGAAAACAGTAGACACATTAAGCTGCGGACACACTTTAAAAATGACTCAGTGATGAAATACAGACATTGAACAACAACCTGATACTGTAGTTCCATCAATGTGTGGGCCAGTGGGGAACTTTACCAGACTGGATGTATGCAGACATTACTTAACACTTTCCCCATAAGCACCTTCTACTGTGCCGTGACACAGCTGGCCTATGACAAGACTACATAAGCCTTGTGCTTTGGTTCTTAAGGTAGTTTGAATGTAAACCCAATAAACTGTTTTGACACACAGAAATGGTTTTAAAAAACATACATATATTTGAATATAGGTGTTTTAGAAGTGTAGTATTTTTTTTTTTTAAGTCTTATATAGAAGTCAGCAGCAAAGCACAAACTGAATAGATGTCTTTAATACATTCAAATGTGTAGCGTTCAGTTCAGGAAGGACCAAGGCGCAGGAGTAGATATTGAACACAGGGGAACACTTATACACAGGGTAAGGAGGTAACAACAGCTCACACAGACACTGGGAGGAAGGGGAACACTTATACACAGGGTAAGGAGGTAACAACAGCGCACACAGACACTGGGAGGAAGGGGAACACTTATACACAGGGTAAGGAGGAGCAGGTTAGGGTGATGCGTTCTCAACAACAGGGAAACAGGTCAATACAGGGGAACGGGGAACGATGGTGGCTAGAAGGCCGGTGACGTTGAACGCCGGACCCCAACCGTACCCGGAGGAGGCACATACCCAGATGGGCATGTGACAAAATGGTTAGGAATTTCTTGGCCGATCAAAAATAATAATCATAATAAATTCTAATAGTTTATAAATGCCTATAAAACATATTGTTTCATAGAGGCTTTTCAAAAATTGATTATAATATATTATAATCCCTCTCAAAAATATTTAATGTACCAACATTTGTTCTCCTGATTTATTTAGTCAGCTATAAGGTAAGATTTCAAGACATTATCTAATTCTGCACTGGACAGGAGTTGAAACACCATCAGGCTGTGTGGTATAATGAGAAAAACCCAAAGGAAAATGTGTT
Organism: Novumbra hubbsi; assembly: GCA_016801125.1. Classification (NCBI taxonomy): domain Eukaryota; kingdom Metazoa; phylum Chordata; class Actinopteri; order Esociformes; family Umbridae; genus Novumbra; species Novumbra hubbsi. The sequence continues at coordinate 1,607 of JACXGK010004905.1, forward strand.
TAATTCTGAAAATACTAGAGCTATTATACTATATTATATGTATGTATGTATTATAATACCAGAGCGGGTATTGCCGTCATAAAAGTACAGTTCCTTTCAGTCAGTCTTTTGATTGAACACATGATAGGCACATACAGTACAATCACGTTGCAAGCCGACTCAATGGACACTGGACCAGGTTCATCATGCTACACCTCAGCTCAACAGTTGGAGATGTGTACGACACATGCATCCACTTGGGCACAGTGTAACAATGGAATCAAATTGATTGCATTTCTTATTTGACATAAATAGTACACATAAGTGTGTGAGAAACGTGCGTTACAAGGTCATTATTATTACAGGTTGCAACTGGGCCGGTGGTCCTTGTGAGTTGCATCAACCAGTAAGATACCTGTTTAAGTCGTTTACATTAAACGTTTCCAGTCCAAGATCAACTGTAAGTGGTATTATTTCAAAGTGGAATCATTTAGGAACCACAGCAACTCAGCCATGAAGTGACAGACCACATAGAGTTACAGAGTGGGGTCACCAAGTGCTGAGGTGCATAGTGCATATAAGTCCCCAAAGCTCTGCTGACTCAATAACTGCAGAGTTCCAAACCTCCTCTGGCATTAACATCAGCACTAAAACTGGCCGGGAGCTTCATGGCATGTGTCTCCATGGTCGAGCAGCTGTATGCAAGCCTTACATCACCATACACAATGCCAAGCGTTGGATGGAGTGGTGTAAAGCACAGCGCAACTGGACTCTGGAGCAGTGGAAACATGTTCTGTGGAGTGACAAATCATGCTTCTCTATCTGGTAGTCTGATGGACGAGTCTGGGTTTGGCGAATGCCCGGAGAACATTTCCTGCCTGACTGCATTGTGCCAACTGTAAAGTTTGTTGGAGGAGGGATAACGCTATGGGGTTGTTTATCTGGTGTTGGCATAGGCACCTTTGTTCCACTGACGGGAAATGTTAATGCCTCAGCTTACCCAAGATATTTTGGAAAATTCTATCCTTCCAACTTTGTAGGAACAGTTTGGGAAAGGCCCTTTGTGTTCCAGCACAACTGTGCCCCAGTGCAAAAGCAAGGCGTATAAAGGCATGGTTGGATGAGCTGGTGTGAAATGGAACGAAGAGTGCGAGCCAGACCCTCTCGTCCAACATCAGTGTGTGACCTCACCAAGGTTCTTTTGGAAGAAAAGAAATCCAACAGACACTCCACAATCTGGTCGAAATCCTTCCCGGACCATTGGAAGCTGTTATAGCTACAAAGGCGTCCACTCGATATGCGTATTGCGGCATCCCGGGAGCCGTGAGGCAGAGAACACCCCAGGACCACCATGGCCGGTGCCCCAGGTCCGGATCGGGACAGGAGATCCGCCCCAGGCAGCCAATGAGGGGTACAGCTGCATCTCGTCAGCTAATTGGGAAAAATGGCTAAACCTCACCAATGGTTTATTCTTCTGTTGGCAGGCATAACCACACCGGGAACTGGGGAAACAGTTTTTTACCATTGACGAAGGAAGAGCCTGAATTTGTTTGACCAATAAACACTTTTTGTTAAGAATTAACCCTGTGTTAGGTTGTGTCTTTTCGAAGCTATGTGAAGTCACACCCCTGAGCTCCCTAGTTGTCTCAGTATGGATTTAGAATGGGATGTCATACATGCTCCTGTAGGTGTGATGTGTAGGTGTCCCGATACTTTTGTCCATATCGGGTTTGTGAAATGACTGGCTTTGTAGGTGGATTCTTTTTGTTTGAGTCTTTCATTTTGATAAGAGAGTTACATTTTTCGACACACAGTTTTTTCTTAATGTTCGGTGTGTGCAACAGATATGGTGTCTGCATGCGTGATTCTGACACAATTATTTCATTTTGAGGGCTGTGTGTATAGTTTTTAGTTTAGTAGGTTTTCCTTTTTCTCTAAACGTGCGAGGTTTTGGAGATGTGACTATTTATAATGGACATTGTGTTTACAGTTTTGTGGTATTATTCGAAAATAATACTGTATTTCACTAATCCGATATGGGCACCATGCTTGATCCAACTCGAGATCGAACATTTACCTGCATAAGGTTGTATTCGACCCAATCAGATCTTGGCTGATTCGTTTTCGGATGTATACGACCTATACAGTCGCTGCAGTAATTAAAAGGCTTCAAGTCTGGAAGAGTTGCACATGTGTAAAGAACAGAACCCATGTGCTTATTGCCTCCATGCGCAGTGTGGAAGAATGTGAGGGAGACAAAGGGTCACAGTTTCAGAACTGCACAGTCTACTGGAATCGTGGGTTTATGGCTCCAATTGAACTGTTAAACACCACCTCTGTGTCAAAAAAGGGTTGCTCGAAAAAAGGTTCAACACAGAAATTTAGGCACCCACACTTTTTCAAGAACAACAATTGGGATGATGTATTGTGGACAGACAACATAGTTTTTTTGCCAAACACACCATTGGCATGGCTCTTGATAAAAGGGGAATGCATACAAGAAGAGGCACCTGAAAGAACTGGATCATTCATGGTTTTGCTAGCAGTGGTAAATCAGCTCTAAACACAAGAGGGCAGTCCCTAAACACAAGAGGGCAGTCCCTAAACATAAGAGGGCAGTCCCTAAACACAAGAGGGCAGTCCCTAAACACAAGAGGACAGTCCCCAAACAAAAGAGGGCAGTCTGTAAACACAAGAGGACAGTCCTTAAACACAAGAGGGCATTCATCGGTTTGTTTGTAATTCGAGGCAATTTTAGTGATGATAGCCTCTGATGTTTCAAGCAAGTGAGTTGGGCAAAACGTTTCGTTTAGGCTGCTTTGGTAAAGAATTATTGGATCCATGCTCTAGGTTGACCACTCAAGCCCACTACATTAGAGACTGTGCCAACGATGGAGAACTAGAAACCAGCATAGAAGCCTTAGTTGATAATCACATTTTCTCCATCTTATTCATTGTTATTTAGCCAGCGTAAATAGACAAAGTAAATGTCAACATTTGTTTTGGCCCGTACACTACATCTGTACAAATAAATCTGGTAAGGGTGAGCAAATTCCCCTAAGCAGAATGTTAAGTGGAAGCATATGTAGATATGTTGATAATATTACATTCCCAATGTACGATAGAGAAGCTCAAGTGAGATTACAGTTGGGCAGACTCCAAATCTAACTGGCCTTGTTTGGCATGACTGTGCAATGTGTTCAGTAGATTACACTGTAAGAGTACAGCCGATCAGTAGACGGTAATGTCACCTCACTAATACGGGGATGGAGCTTTGTCAACAATTATAATAAATACTACTAATAAATAACTAAAATGTTATTGGTTTGAATTCCAAAATGTGTATTAGTGAAGGCGACTAACATTTAGTAGTGCCTTGACAAGGGCAATTAATCCTAATAGCTCCTGCAAGTTATTCGGAGGTACAAAAACTTACCTGGGCCAGACTATTTGTGGGCAGTTTTTGGCGCAACAGGTTTCATGATACATTTTGACATTTGACAATGAGCCAGGGTGTCTTTAAACAGGATGTATGTGCAAGCTGTTATAGTTTATTCATTTTAATTGCATCAATAAGGTCAATCAAGGGCAGAGGAAGATATTTTAAATGGTGTGGTCGGAGTGAATACAGTTCTGTCTGCATTCCACATCTGTTTCTATTCCTTGTCTGAGAAAACAGTCCAGCCTTTTTCCTAATGCCTTCACTCTTTCTACCCTTTCAGCAGTTTAAGAAACATACACACAGGCTGGGTGTTTTGCAAAAGCACTTTGTGACCACTGGTGATGTAAAAAGGGATTTCTAATTGATTGATTGATTCATTCACTTCTATGAAACACACATACAGCACAAGAACTTGACTCCTCGATGGACCGACCCCAAGTGATAAGTGAGACATCACCCCCCCACCCCGCTGACCCCAAATACGTTTGTCCCTTTTCACCCATTAGTGTCTGGCTACATAAGAATAAAACTTGCCCTGAGTGAAAAGTGAATGCCTCAATTAGAGCAGACATATCAAGGATCAATAACGACCAGGACTGTTTCCCCTTACTTTTTATATAGAACCTCACCGTCAATGTGAGGCCAAAGGACCTGATGTCGTCGGGATGCTTTGCTGCCTCAGAGCCTGGGAGAGAAGGAACCATGAATTATCCTCTCTACCGGAACATTCTGAAGGAGAATGTTAGGTCATGTGTCTGTGATCTGAAGCTGAGGTGTAATTGGTTCTGCAGCAGTAGAACAATTCTAAACACAAAGAGTATGTCTACCTCAGAATAGCTCAAAAGAAACAAAATTACATTTAAGAGTCCAGTCTTGGGACGTTGTGGCAGGGCCTTAAGCAAGCAGTTCATGCACGAAAACCCTCAATGTTGCTGAATTACAGCAATTCTGTGAAGAAAAGCGGGCCAAGATTCTTCCACAGCGATGTGGAAGACTGATCTCCAATTATAGGAAGTGTCTGGTTGCAGTTGTGGCTGCTAAAGGTGGTGCAAGCAGTTATTAAGATCATGGGGGCAATCACTTTTTAACACAGAGCCAGCTGGTGTTAGACAACTTTTCCGTAAATGAATACAATTAATTTCAACACTGAATTTTGTGTTTTTCTCTGGTTCTCTTTGTCTTATAAAACCTTTTGTATGTGTTGTATCTGACACCTTTAGGTGATTATGCAGTAATGGAGGACATCTGGAAGGGGGAGATACTTATTCAAGCACTGTATTGATACCTATACACGTATTCAGTGTATCCTGCTGTTCGATGCATATTGTGAAGACTGGTCACTTTTGATAATCAAGAAATCATGTTTATTTCCTGTTCACTTTTGTAACTTTTCACAGTGCTACTGGTATACACTAGTATTATGATTATTTTAAAATTGACATTTAAAAATGTTGTTTGGACTTTTTAAGAAGTTTGATGTTAAAGTTATTCTATTTAGAGACTGTATTGTAAACAAGCTGATACACGCGTGACTACATCTGCTGTTGTGACCGATGATCAATAATTTGCAATGTTAATATGCTAACACATACCAAAAATAGATGGAATCAAACGGTCTAAACAAAAAGTAATTCACTTCTACACAGATTCATTGACACCTGATAGAAAACGAACAGGACCATCACACACAAATGCAAACAAACATACATACTTCATACACAAACCTAATGGAAAATGGTAAACACAAAATGTGTCACTAGACCAAACCTTAAAAAAAAGAGATAGAGTTCAATCATTTAAAAGCAGAAGCTAAGCAAACTGTGCCCTCTTGGATTCTGTCTTTGAGGCGTGTTGTTAAACCAAACCCCATAGCAATTGCATTGCAAACCCACAAACACACAGACATAAGTGCAACAGTCTGCAATCTAAAAATAATTTGCAATCTTTTTCACGTTCTTTCTTTTTCATTCCCTGTTTCCTGCCTCAGCACAGCAGTACTTTACTCCTCTGCGAAGATTGTTTCAGTTTGGCTCTCAAACAAACAATCCACAAAACCCCGGACTAACTCAGACTGTATTCTCACTTTAGATTTCTATCCTGGAACTTTCTAGCTGAATGGGCTGTCTAAGTAGGGCAAGTGTAATGTGGTTTTAATCCTCCTGGTTCTGCCCCCCTCCCTCATCATACCACAGCCCAATCCATTTGGATTTCAGTCATTCAGTTCCGTTAAAGTTATTTCTTGTTATTTGATCAGTTTCCGTTTTCCAATTTTCTCACATTCTTGGAACACTGTCATCTCTCTTTCCCTTTCGTTATTTTGCTTGTTCTCTTTCTGTCTCTTTCTCCATTTCTATGTCTTTCTCAATCTCTATCTTTTTCCCCATTTCTATCTCCATCTCCATGCTCTTTCTCCATCTCTATGTCTATTCTCTTTCTCTATCTTTCATCCTCCCTATCTGACTCTGTTTATCTGGACCTTACTTTCTCTAATTAAAGAATAACCATGTTATTCTCTCTCTGGCCCTCACTGTCTCTCTATCTCACCAAGCCCTCTCAACGGTCCTCTATCTCTAACCATGTTAGTCTCTCTTTGGCACTCACTGTCTCTCTATCTCACCAAGCCCTCTCAACGGTCCTCTGTCTATCTCTAACCATGTTATTCTCTTTTTGGCACTCACTGTCTCTCTATCTCACCAAGCCCTCTCAACGGTCCTCTGTCTATCTCTAACCATGTTATTCTCTTTTTGGCACTCTCTGTCTCTCTATCTCACCAAGCCCTCTCAACTGTCCTCTGTCTATCTCTAACCATGTTATTCTCTCTCTGGCCCTCACTGTCTCTCTATCTCACCAAGCCCTCTCAACGGTCCTCTGTCTATCTCTAACCATGTTAATCTCTCTTTGGCTTGGCATTTTCCTTCACTCGAATGCTTCTGACTGTCTTTGTGATAAGACAACACACCAACACAAAATGCAACCCACAAGTGTTACAGCATCCAACCCACAGGCAGACAGACAGAACAAGCGAAGTAGGGATAAGATCGACAAACCCCATTAACTCTTCAACAGGCTCATTGTAGTTTAAATATTGTGAGTATTATTACGTTTCTGCACCATATAACCAGTCGGTTCTCATCAAAATCACTTGGTAATTAGATATCATAAGCTGGGCTGGGTTGCATAATAACTACATAACACCCCATTACTCTGGTCATCTTTTCCTTATTTGTACTGAGAAGTCGTTTTATGTACCGGTACTACGATGTACACAGCTATTGAAACCTGCTCAGTAGAATTATTCTGCCCTCTGCAGGTGAAAAGTAGTAGTTTTCGGCATGACATCAGCGGATCCTTATGTGTAGTTGCTAGCCATCTGTTAACAAGGGTTTATTTTGAGCCACGACTGTAAACAAACGGACAGCTGGGTAAAGTCAATGACTGGAAAGAACATCTGGACATTGTTTAGAAATGTTTATAAAAACAAAATAAAACAAAAAAAAATATTTATTTCTGAGACAGATCTGAGATGATATGCTGAGCAATTTGTTTTAAACATAATACAGTAGGCAGACTTATGAAAGTTTGAAAAAGCAGTCAAGGGGTGTTTGCCAAACCCATAATCCTGCCCCATTTCCTGTCTGTCTGTGGCCTTTCAATATGGAAAAAACTATGAGAAGGGAAAATGGTCAAGTACAGAGTTTTTGCATACCTCTAAACATCTTGATCTTTTTGAATTTTAGAAAATGCTCAATAACAGGTGTTTATACAGGGATGGTTTTGGCAACAAGTAACCCATGGGTGAAGCCATTTGGCCCTCCAATTCTTTTTTCTAATACATTTTAGAAGGAATTTATGAGGCGGATGATTTATGAAATATATCCCAAATCTCATGTCCAAAGGAGTTCACCCGGAGCTGTGTTGGAGACCACCTCAAGCGAGACCAAGTCAAGACCAAAAACGTATCCATCAAGTTTCTAAAGGTAAAGTTAAGAGAGAGTTAGTGTACCATGTGTCACAAGTGGGCGTGGGTGGTCACTGTCTTTGACCACACAGCTCTTCTACTTTCTTCATGTTTAACAAAAGCCTGCACACAGTTTAAAATCACAAATCAAACACAGGCCAAAACATGTGGTAAATGCAGGGTTATGAGTTGTTGTAAAGGGAGTATTTTTCACTTTCCAATGCTGCAATCTTTGTCTCAATTCCAAATAATAAAGAAAGAACACACTGTTGAATACATGAAACTGTGATGACAACAGGAGGCATCTGTTTCTAAACTGATTTAAAATTAGACAACAAATTACACAGCGGCTGCTTAATAAAAACAATCAGGACATGGTCAACGCACCTCATAATTCCAGTCACATAGTTATATAAGATGACAATCACGCAAACATTGTAGTAAACATTTATAAGTACATTGCATTCAGTCCTCAGTTTTTCAATTGTTTTTACATTACGGCCTAATTCCATAACGGATTAAAACATTAGTTTACTCATCAATCAATCTGCCAATCAACGCACAGAAGGACACTCATCTCTGTCAATCTCCAACCCATCAGGCCTTGACGGAAGCCACTCCTCGGTCAACAACATATGGAAGCCTGCTTACAGTGGCCAAATACACCTACAGGACTTTAAAGACTTAAAGGAGTCTAAGACAAGAAAATGCTGGAGTGACATTTTTTTTATTTTAGCTTTGTTGACATAGGTTTTAATGGTTAACATATGTATAAATCAATTGTGTATTTTCTAAATCTGAAAGTGAATACTGTCATTGAAATAATTTGTACTAATATGTTTTACATTCATTTGTAGTTTAAGAAATCAATTGCAAGTTTTTTTTTATTCTGGTCCGCAGAATATAATTCCGAATAAATTTGGTGTGATTCCCAATCAAGTTGCTACTCCCTGATAGGGCATAACAGTATACCAGCAACAGCGCAACTCACACCCATGATGAACTCACAATACAGAGGCCACAGCAGGCAAGGTGGGTCCACCTGCTCACCCAAACTCTGATTGTCCCATATGGAAATGTATTAATAGAGCAGAAATGATTCACATTTCTCAATGACGGTGAGGTATGTTTGTTCTAAATTTCTCAATATTCTAGAGCATACCACTTTACTGAATGCAGGTCCGTGACCCTTTGCTTTGAAACACGTGTGACCGCCTCTTTGACAACATTCCAAAGGGTTGAGCCACTCAAAAGGTACTTCTTGGATGGCTCCAACCGTGACATCACAAGCTAATCCCTGGCATTACAAGCTAACGAGTCCTTACATGTCCTTAGCTCTATTAACCACCACTCCCTGTCTCTTTATTTATCCCGGCTAAATGTGAGTCGTTAAAAACCAACGTAAAACAATCTACAGAGCTGTTAAAGGACAATGCATTGTCAAAACAAGTATATATTTAAAACTTTCAAATGGGAACTTGAACCGGTTGTGGAGATCATGTTAGCTTATAGTCACTGGATGAGTGAGCCCTGTCTGCATATACGAAATTATCATTAGTGCTCTTGACGAACGGACCAATTGACAATAATATCAAATAGATCTCTCTCACCCTTAATTTATGGACATGTCGGCAGTGTGAGCTATCAAAGTAGACTAAAAGACCGTGGCACAAATCAAAAGCACATATTTGCATTTAGGAAGTAGTGCTGTGATTTTCAAACCTCTCCCCTCTCATTCTGATTTTCATAATGGATACAGGCCTTTATAATAACACTTACATAGGGTACACGCTTAAGCCATATTGTGTTGATGTACTGTGTAGTACACAATATGTGCAATGGTTCCCTAACTGATGGCAGCGCATGTACACATATGGTCTTGTCCATAAAATGAGGGGAGGTTCTGCCACCCTTCAACCAATCCGGTAAATGTGGAGGAGGAGCTACTGTCAAAATAAAAATGTCCATGTCCCCTGAAAACAGGATTAGCCGGTTGTTGTGGACCCTGCGGTGGGTGATGTACCAGGTAGCAGTGTGTGTAGAAGCAGGTGTAAGTGCACAGGATCCAGTGTTATTTATCCTACTCTGTGAAAGCTATGTTTACCTTCAAATAGCATTACATAATTATCTTGGGTAGATCTGCTTCTTCAGAGTTTCATTATAATTGTTCATGTTTCAACTTCCATGTGCTGTTGATGTCTGAGAATGTATACAATGATAAATAAAAGTAACAATACATATATTGGCATATATCTGTAACCAATTGGGGTTTTATAGTAACAGTTTACATAAGGCAAGTAATTTCCACGGATCAGAAACAAAATCAAAACAGTCATTGCAGTTCTCTGTAATTGGGAAGTTATCTTGGCCTATTAAAACTGAATCTGGCTGTGAAAAAAGGATTTTTGTCAAAAGTCCCTCAGAGATTTATTTATTTAATAAGTATGAAATCACTGGGGAACCTCAAGTGTGTAACATTAAATAAGACGTTCTGACAATGCAATATGAGAACTCAGATCAAATCAAAGGCACAATTTTCCCTCAGTGTTCTGTTTCTTTACGCTGGTGTGCATTACTTTGAAAGCCTTTCAACGCTGCCTTTGAACTTTTGTCACATCAAATAACGTCTCTATGCTGTTTATTTATCTTATTCTCATTTCAAGTCACCCCTTTTATACGCTCTCTGACTTTTTCCACCCACTCATGTCATTCAATTTCTGTTTAATTCTTTATATTTTCTATTTTTCCTCTCACTAATGCTTGCTGTTTTATTACAGCCAAATAACCCATTTAAAAGGCACATTTTGTATTAGTTTTGTTCAACTTGAAAGGCTTTTCAGAAAATGTAATTAAAATGATGCCAACCTTTGTCTACTGGGGTCATCTCAGTGTATAGGTATCATTGTCATTTCAAAGCAATACCAAAGAAACACAAATGAACATTCATCAATTTATTAACACTGTAAACTTGCCCAATAAAACCGCAAGAAAACACATTTTTGATATGCGCACAAAATGTTAAGTGAAGTAACATATATGAAGGATCAGTGTCAAGAAGCAAATGTGGGAATTTATTTGCACAAAAAGACTAACAATATAGGCACATATTTTTGTCTACTAACGATTACCGCCACTACTTCAGACATCCACTGGGCTTCACTGTAAGGAAGAAACACCTCCCCCTTTAAGTGACCCCAGCTTGTATAACATTATAACAAATTCAAATATATCATCTCAAACTCAAAACAATTACATAATGGTTATCAAGCAAGGTAAAAGTTTACAACATTTGGTTTGAATTGATTCCGTCTTTCTATCAACAGAGCATAAAAATGCCTGAAAAGAAGAAGATATATCATTCAAATGAAAGTTATTTATGTAGCTAAATGGGTGTTAATTCATATGGAAATGGGACCTTGTTTTGGTCTATGTGTGAGAATTACTCCTTTACTCTACTATGTCAGATTAAATGGGTTTATGTTGTTTTGGAGCAAAATCCTGCTCAGATCAACAGGACTGTTGTATGAAGCATATCAATTACCAGTTTGCTGCACTGCGATTCTTTTTTGACCAGGAGAAACACAGAAGTCTCTAGAATGTTTCCATTAGTAAAATCATTCCCCAGGTTGTCCAATTCATGTTAAGACCTTTCTTTGTCATCGCTCTTGTTCAGCTTTCGGGCCAAACCATCTATATGCAAGGCTTGGCACGACTCATTAAATTGGATTGCTTCAAATCTCTGCCGTTTATGGGTTTGTTTCTACCGAGGGACTAACCGTGTAATAACATTCTGGCAAGGGCTTTAACCATTTATTGGCAATTTGGGAATAATCAGTAATATTCCTCATGCGGGTAAAGGTGTTGTGGAGTTATAATTCTATGAGTGTGTACCTCATGTGATCTCCATCCATGATTGAAAAGGCAGAAACGAATAATACTCGCAAGTAAAACGCATCAGCGCCAGAATATTCGTGGGAATTGAATCATAGTTTCCATGGATTTCAAAATAATTCCAAACATTTAACAAGGCACGTTGCCTACCGACAAATCATGAAATAATACATGGAAAATAATCACATTGACCATTTCCTAGACCTGAGAGACGATCAGGGATGAAGAACAGGCACAGTTGATTCTACGATTCTGCATTGGTGGTTTACTGACTATACTGACCTTTCAACTCCACCAACTCACCGTGTGTAACAGTGGATTGACAGCTTGGTCTTGTCTAGAAACGCAAAGGTCCGTGTATAAACAATAATCGTTCACAATATGGGCCACAGGTCTCGTAACATTGGACTTCTGTTGTAGAGACGATAGCGTGCAGGGTACCAGAAATGTCTTGGTAGAACCTGTAGCTCCGCATTAAAGGGAAATGCCAGAATGTTCTTGCCAATGGCAGCGTTCTGATTTATGGAATGAGTGACAGAGTGATCCGCACACACCCAAACAACAAGCTTCCCTGCAGCCCGAGACCATTCTAGTGCTGCTTTAGCTGTCTACACACACACACACACACACACAACCGTGTGTCTTCTCGAAGCTTGCATTTAAAGGCAGCGCAAATGCGTGTCTTGAAAGCATCATCAGTCCACTGTGCTGTCAGTCTTTAGATGGCAGGGCTTGTTTTCAGGTGGTGATGACATCATCCTTCTGTCCCAGGGTCCTAGGTGTTACAGCACTGATTTGATCATATCCAATTACTGCTTGTGCTAAAGGGAAACACTCCAATCTAATAAGTGTCTTGCCTTTAATAGCCATATAAAGCCTTAAAGCCCAGATTACAACTACTGCTCTGAATCTCTCTTGCTCTCTGCTTCGCTCTCTTATCTCTTCAACGTAACCTTTTCCTACTTCCTCATGCATTCTCTTCCTTCAGCTCTCTTTCAGTTTCCTTCTTTGTGTTTTCAGAATCTCAACCTTTCTTTGCAGCTTATGTCTTGCTCGTGTTTGTAATGTGGGCATTCTGTAGATCAGGAGTTGCAGTGATTTCATAAATACTGTGCATCCCTTTTTGTTTGACTAGTCATGGTTACAATGGTAATACTAACTGGTTCTGGTTCTGAATAGACTTCATAGCATAGGTGGATTAGGAAAGTCCCATCATATTATCATTTTGTAAATGATAATTACATAAGTAGATATAGTACATGAAGTGGATATTTTACTGGCATAACAGCTTAGTTGGGAGGACAAGCCTTTATTCCTTATAGTTATAAGCAGTCAAAAAATGATTATATCATTCACACAATGTTGTATTCATGTGGTATCTCATAGCTACTTTCCAAAAATGCTCAATGTGCATAATAAATTAAAGCAAATATCTAAAGAGTTTCAATAACATTAGCCGTTCACAGGACAATTAAACCACACCAACATTTTCTAATCACCCCAGCTCCACAAACACACACATGTGAGGTGCCTTTTAAAACAAGAATACTAGCAAATGAAGCACAGGAATAATAAATCAGAGATGTTTACAGTGGAAATCAAATGTATAAACGCCTTTATTGAAAATCCTGTTTTTGTTTGTGTTTAGACTGAAATCGAGAAACAAATCATGTCAGACCTTTTTGCACCTTTAAATAGATTTAAGCAAAACACCAATGGATAATAGGTCTGAAAAATGTAAGTGTCAAATTGCATATATATATACACACACCATGCAAAAATAATTTGTTGAACACTTTTTCTAGGAAAACTTATTGTCAGCCTCTGACAACGTAGCACATCTGGATTGAATCATTTTATCCCACTCCTTATTGTCCCCCCCCGTCCTCTGACCAGAGCATCTGTTTCTGCTGAATAGTTGTAATATGCAGCAAGTGCCCAATTCCTGATGAATGCATGTCCCTTAAGTTCACTGCAAAAAATCTATTTCTTACCAAGTATATTTACCTTGTTTAAGGTAAAAAATCTAACAGTCCTCAAAATAAGATTTTTGGATGCCTACATTTTTGTGGTTGTGTGCTTGTTTCAAGAAGTCTTGCCTATTTTAATTTGTCTTGTTGCATTGGTAGATTGTTTCACTTATTTCAAGCAAATATCTCTTTATATTTCATTTTTCATAGTAATTTCTCAGTGTTTTTCAGTGTTTGGGATCTTCTCCGAGGAGATTTCTCTTTGCCCTGTCATTGATATTCGAGTGAATTCCTCATCTTTGTAATGTCTTATTTGCGTCACATTGCCTCCACTTCTTAATGGCGGTCTTCACAGGGTTCCATGATAGATAGAATGCATTTGAAATTCTTCTATATTGCTCTTCTGATCTGAACCTTTCAACAATAAGATGCCATATATCTCAAAGAGTGATTGATATGTAATATGTAAGAATTGATTTTGAATTGGATGTAATAACCACCATTCCTACATAGAGGAAAGATAATTCTAGTATTGTGATAGACCACAACACATCTTCCTTGTATTGATTATGTCTAATTCTAAAGCCGTGTTGCAATGCAGTACCTACAATTTTCATTAAAACAAGCAGCAAATCCCTTGAACCTGGTTGTTGCCATGGAAGCAAGACATTTTGCCAAAACTGAATGAGGAGAGGATTTGAAGATTTTGCACATCAAAGCATGATAAATTGCTTTGAAAAATTTATACATAATGTAATTCATTTGAATATATATATATATATACTTGTGTGTGAATCTATGTAAAATACATAAAATATTTGGATTAATTTAAGATGCAAACAACCCAAACAAAATTTATGGAATTACTGTGCCAATTATGAACTGTGTCAAGAAGGTGACATGTCCGTGGTTGACGATGGTCTTTAAAGAAGGAAATAAGTGTCACACTTCTCACAGCAAAGAATATAAAAAGCTAATGCAGTCACTACAGTGAGTTGCTCTACATAATAGCATCTGCTAAACCCCCAAATGTAAACCTAGGTTTAGAACTTGCTATGGTCCTAATCTGATCTACCCGGACATTTGGTCTAGACCTGGTTGAGCTGAAACAAAGCCCTTGTCTTTTAGTCATGTTTTAGCATGACAACAAGCTGAAACACACAGCCAAAGCTACAATTGAGTGGTTAAGTAATATAACGGACCCGAACACCACCTTGCCCAAGCCCTTAAAGGGAAGTATGTATAATTGTTCCATTGTTATATCGGAAAATGTTCTGAATATATTTGCAGTAAATATAAAATGATACATTTTTGACAACATTAATTAACCAAAAATGATTTTGTGTACAAACAAAAGTGAGCCCTAAATTAAGGAATTTCTATTGGTATATTGCTTGTTTTGTTTAATAGAAAAGCAGCACACTCTCTCCTCTATCCTGTTCACTAAGAAGCGTGTTCCTCTCATCCTCAATCTGATTAGTGGCAGGTGCAAGATTTGTTTTTGCAAACATAATATATCATATGTTATATTAATTCAAATGTAATGGCAACTAACATAGCACTCCACTAACCCTGAATTCCCTAGTTGCTAAAAATCCACACTCTATTTCTGTTTATGTGTGAAAAAGCTTGGAAGGGTATATATAATTGTAACAGCATCTTAACCACTATGAAATATCATTATAATATAAGATGTAAGATGTTCAATCTAATATAAAGGTGAAACTTATTTCCATGCAGAGAAACAGAATGTCCACCTATGAAACAAAACCTAAGGTTTCATTATCAATGCCTGATGAGCACTTGTTCATTCTATTTTGAAAATAAAACATTTTATCCAGGGAAAACTTTTTTTTGGGGGTGTGGCAGGTAGAATGTCACGTTAACCAAATAATGATAATCACTCAGCACAAGGCATTGTGTTGCAGTTCGGCAATTCGTCACAGTGCAGCTGTGCCACTGTGCTCCAAGTTCCTCTCCTGATCACTGTATACAGTCAGTTGTAACCAAGGGGCAAGTTGTCCTGCATTATCTATGTTCAGGGATGAGTAGCTACTAACAGTTGCCTTTTCAAACCAACCTCTAAAGATATCTTTTGATGAGTTTGGAACCCGCCAGCTAATTGTGTTCATTAGACAAAGAAACGTTCTCTACCAAGAAAATTTGTCAAAGCTGACTTGTTAGTTGAGTGACCATTGTCACAACAAGCAATACGACTTGGTGTGACATGTCTTGGAGGGTGAGGCATGGACTTGGTGTGACATGTCTTGGAGGGTGAGGCATGGACTTGATGTGACATGTCTTGGAGGGTGAGGCATGGACTTGGTGTGACATGTCTTGGAGGATGAGGCACAAACTTAGTGAGACATGCCTTGAAAGATGAGGCACAGACTTGGTGAGATATGTCTTGGGGAATGAGGCAAAGACTTGGTGAGACATGTCTTAGAGTATAAGGCACAAACTTGGTGAGACATGTCTTGGAGAATGAGCCAAAGACTTGGTGAGACTTGTCTTGGAAGATGAGGCAAAGACTTGGTAAAACATGTCTTGGAAGATGAGGCAAAGACTTGGTAAAACATGTCTTGGAAGATGAGGCAAAGACTTGGTAAAACATGTCTTGGAAGATGAGGCAAAGACTTGGTGAGACTTGTCTTGGAAGATGAGGCAAAGACTTTGTGAAACGTCTTGGATGATGAGGCAAAGACTTGGTGAGACTTGTCTTGGAAGATGAGGCAAAGACTTGGTGAGACTTGTCTTGGAAGATGAGGCAAAGACTTGGTGAGACTTGTCTTGGAAGATGAGGCAAAGACTTCGTGAAACGTCTTGGATGATGAGGCAAAGACTTGGTGAGACATGTCTTGGAGGTTGAGGAATATGGATACCTGCAGAAAGTCATAAAAAAATAAGGTTGTATTATCTCAATAAGTAGGATACAAGACTGAATGTGTTGCACCTTCAGAATCTGTCAAACCTACTGAGGGACTGAGCCTGCAACTCTTAAATAGCAGCTGGGACAACACAGGTGAAAGACAACTAACAAGAATACATACCAGGAGAAATGCATCCTGACCAATCGGATGACTCGGCACTAACCCTACATTCTGTAATTGCCCGTAACGATCCCTTTTACAGGTTCAACTGCATGAACCATGTAAAGCGTAGCCACATGAAAATGTAGCTTGAATGTCTGTAAGAAGTGAGAAAACTCTTCCCCTTGAAAGTTCAATCATAATAAAAAAAGCATGGTCATACAAATGATGATAATGTATTCCTGAACTGTCCATTAGAAGTGGCACTGCATACATGTCTTCTTCTTTAGTTGTAATGTTTTTTATAATATAGAGAATACGAAACAGTTTTAAGTGTTCTGGTAATTTTAATAATGTGCCCAGGAGAGTACAAAACTATAAAGCAGAATTTTGTTATTTTAGACACATTATTTTGATTTCCCATATGCTCGAGTGTAAGATAGCTAGCTATTTAGTTCACGTTTGTATAGAAGTCAGTAAAAAACAGATGATTTCCATTCTAAATGTTTTGGTTATGACATTTTGTTTGGTTTGTTTAAACAAGGGCTCGTAGTTAGTGTATTAACTGTGTTATTGTATTAGGTCATGGAATTAGAGTAATGTCCAAATCCCACTGTAACTTTTTTCATGTTGAACATGCTACATTGGTCTGAAAATAGCGATGTTTTCCCATAGATTTCTGTTCACATGGAATGTGTATTTTTCTATAATACATTGTATTAATATTTTGTCCAGAACCAACATGTATATTTTTTATAAGGTGAGACCCATAACAGTGACAAGACAGATTCTTTAATGATCCATCACACAGACCAGAGTGGAAACTACAGTAATGACAATGTCATCTCATTTGAAAAGCTTAATACAAGCGTCACAGGCAATACAGGCATCATTTGCCAAGTTAGTTCAAAATACCCACATTGACCTGCCTCAAGGATGTCCCTGCCCCCTTTAATGTTCAGCAATAGTTGTGGGGGAGGCTACTGAAGGAACCGGCCTACCGTTTGGGGACCATGTGATTGGAAACAAGGAGACCGTGGGATTAAGAATCAGGGGTATTTAAACGAAGACTGGTTCCTTGACTTCATTTTCTTTTGGACTGACATTCAGCAGTTGCTCTCAGGAGAGACAGAAGCTCCTTGGAACATTTGTGAAGGTAGGAGAGACAGACACTTCTTATCTCCCTCTGAGGTTCCTTAGAAACAAGAAAGTGCTGCTGCTAACTTCTGCCTATACAGATGAAAACGTCCATACTACAGCATATGGAAACATTTTAAAGAGGAAGTAAAAAAGGAAACATTTCAAGAGTTTCATGCCGGAACATTTAAGATGGAGATCAACTCATGCAAATCTAGTATCTAATGGCATGATTTAGAATGCAGAAGCAATTGTAATTCTAGCTATCTAGCCAAATGTCTAGAACGATATCACAACATATCATTACATTTGCATTGACATGAGATGCAGTAGGGACAAAATTTATGTCTGTTGGAAAGAAGTCCAAATTGCTAGAAACAGGTGCATATTGACTCGAAAGTTTGGTGGAACATTAGAAACAGAAATGGTACAAGTATTTATAAGTATACCATGTCCTTTGTAAGGGTCATTCTAACTGGTATGCTAGTGTTGTTACTGGAACAGAAAGGTGTAGAGGATCCTTGGAGATTTTTTAATAATAGTTCAGTTGGCAAAACACTGGAGCCAATAAATTCATTACGATGCTGTGGAATTAGTTACCTGGCAAATGCTCATCCTTCAGGGAGAAAGCAGTGTACAATATGAGAAGTCAGAAAGGTTTGAAATACTTTTTAATGTGCATGATAAACCTCCAGTGGGCTTTATTTATCTGATTTGAAGAAAACAACGGCATGTTCTTAGACAGAGAGATGTCCAACGCTTGAGAGTATGGAGGCGGTGAGGCCATGCTGCTTCCGTACAGCTTTAGAAGATCTCTACGCACTCCGGATGGACATCAGGCAGTGTCACTATAGGGTGGCCATTTTAAACCATATCCAGATATGGGATTTCATGCAGGTGCCTCGTCGGTTTAGTCACATAACATGTCCCGGTAAAGTGAACTCCATCCACTTCATGTACATTCTGTTAACAGGATTACGGAACTCAGAAGTTCAGGTCGGGGGGACATGGGAGACAGATTAGGATAATGGGATAAGGATGATGGCTTAAGAAGATGAAGGACACAAGAACAAGGACAGCTGAACGGTTCGCCAATATAGTGTCTGAGTCACTAAAGAGATTGACAGGCCAGCCACCTACGCCCTCAATCCTGCCGTTGATTGACAACCGTCCCAACCTTGTTGCTAAATCATAGCAGAGGTCAACCGTTTTGTCCCGTGATAACATCAAATGCCAATGGAATGTAAACTAAATCAAATGCACTAGTGGATATTTTATTTTTCCCACTTCACAATGCTATGTGCATGTTTAGGAATTCTGTTAGTTGTAGTAAATTAATTAAATCTGGTGAAACATTTTTTATAATTGGAATATCAGACATTTTTGAAAATCTGAGATCCCAAGGAAGAGGTCTTTTCTGAGACTAACCAGAAACGAGAGGGTGATAACTATGTACTGATAACTATGTACTGATGACTATGTACTGATAACTATGTGTCAATCCAGATGGGAAAGACATTTTGGCGTGTGATCTAAGTGATTACATGGCAACCAGGACATCCCTGGCAGTTAAGAAGTGCAATTAATCAAATTGGGCTTTAAATAGAATCCGCCATAATCCGTCTGTTTAGCCAAATCCCCCTAATCTATCCTGATTACCACTGAGGTGACTGGAGGCAGTTTGGCAGCGAGCTGGAGATTAGCAGCAGGAGGGGGGGTGCAGGAGAACAGAGGGACGGGCAGTGGACAGAAATGAAAAGTCAAGAAAAACTACCAAAAGTAACTGGCAGTGAAACTAGATCGAGATAATAGGAAATTATTTGAGTTATTTCATGACTTTCTGAAAAAGAAAACTATAACAGAGCGAGCATCTCTCTCTCTCTCTCTCTGTCAGACCCCAGCAGCGATGAACGCAGCTCCCCCTGCAGGAAGTGCCCTGGCCACGCCCGCCGGAGCAGCTGGCCCCACCACCCCCAAGAAGGGACCCCCCAAGTTCAAGCAGAGGCAGACCCGTACGTTCAAGAGCAAGGCGCCCAAGCCCGGCCAGAAAGGGTGAGACGCCCTCTGTATGTCTCTACCACGTTCACACAGTGCCACGAGACACACACACACACACGCTACCAGCACCAGACACACACACACTACCAGCACCAGACACACACACACACACACGCACTACCAGCACCACACACACGCACTACCAGCACCACACACATACACACACTACCAGCACCAGACACACACACACACGCACTACCAGCACCAGACACACACACACACGCACTACCAGCACCAGACACACACACACGTTCTTAAAGTCGGACCGGCTCTAGAGTCCAACAACATGTTTACACGGTCTCCTTGTCCCTTCTAGATTTGGCGATGACATCCCCGGCATGGAGGGTCTTGGCACAGGTAACCTGGAAATAAACCTCTGCCCTGGTTGCTCCTCTGTGTTTTCATTTCTCCCGTGTCTGTACGTGGTTGGTCGTAGGCGACCGGTAGTCACGGACTGGACAATCTGTGCCAACACGCTGTCCCCCCCCCCTCCCCGGTTGTGTTGCAGACATCACGGTGGTCTGCCCATGGGAGGCCTTCGGCGACATGGAGCTCAGCGATCTGGCTAAATACGGGATCATCTAAGCCCTGCCGCCTCCTGCCTTCCCCTCGCGTCTCCGCTAACCCCCGACACCTCCCTGTCTCCTAGTCTGGCGCGCCGCCATGAGGTGACCGCTCACCCCCCTAGTGTCGCTAAGCGCTGTCCACGTGTCGGCTGTGGTCAGGCTGTCTGAAAGACATATGTTGGACAGAAAGGACACAGAACTGTTTATTGTTCTCATATAATACTATTATAATACTACTATAATACTATTATAGTACTA